>QBDW01000503.1:0-155550 GCA_003261595.1 Maconellicoccus hirsutus | reverse complement strand
GCAGACCTTTATAACTGAAATAAGAACATATATAAGTACAAGTTCACTTAATTTAAAAATTAATTACTGACTTTATGCTTTCTTTTTTATATCATTGAACGTAAAAAAATTCTCTGGCCTTTGTTATCACCTCATAAAACCAGAGCAAAAAAATTAATAATCTGCGATCTAATTTTAAAGATGGCTAGAAAAATCAGCGAAACATTTTACCTATTTATAAATATAAGACCGCCATTATTTACATGGTAATTTATCAAATTCAATTTGGAACGTTGCCTTGGGGAACACTGATCTTAAGTTTTTTTTATCATTATTAAATTATTATTAGATAGGTAGATACAAATAATTTAGTTTACGCGTTGGTTTGAAATTGCATATTTATTGCACTCTTGCTATATCTAGCTACTCGCATTTTGCGGTTTTTGAATCAACTGAAAAATAAGCAATCATTTTCTGAATTTTAGCTACGTAATGAAATGATAAAAAAAACGTGTACGCTATAGCAAAATTTTGATTTGTGTGAATTCATTATACCTACTTAAGTATCTATACCTATACAGGTTACATAATATTTAGATATCTATCTTTTACGTACCATCATAATGTTTCAACTCTCGAAATCCATTTACCATAATGAGTAAAATTTGGTTACTTAATGTAGAAGAAGTAAGAAGTAATTTCCTAGTCATTATTTCACCGTTAAAAAGCTTACTTAGTGAATTAGAAAATCGCGAATGATCTTCACACGTTAAGATTTTTTTAGATTAAATAAATTATATTTTACCATGAAAGCCATAGCTATGTCATCTAAGTAAGTATAACGAATACCTATAATAGCGTCATCAAACTTTCGCCAGCACGTGTTTCCTCCTTCTCGTAACCCTTTTAAGATATTAAATTCGACGTTTCCCTTAATTTTTTCACTTCACGTATAAGTACGCTCACAGAAGAAATAATTTCATAAACGTTGTCATCTACCTTTTTTTCACCAGCCTACATGACATACCACAACGACGAACAATTTTCAGCGAATTATGCATTCGTTGAAAATATTTACATACTGAGTTCATACCAAAAAAAACCGTAGGTAAGAGATGAATACATTAATAGAAATTTGTACTAAACTACGCATTTAATTGTCAACTTTTCCCTCTGGATATTAATTTTACTTAACTCTAATCGAAATGATAAGTTTATAATCCCTAAGCAGTAATTAGCACTTGCTAGTTTTATAACGAAAATGATTTAGATATTACCGAGTATCACCTAGTATCACCGAGTAATTATAATTGGTAACTTCCACTTCTCTTAAATGCTTATACCAAGAAGTACAGATTTTTGAAATAATTTCAGTTCAAAAGTTTGCAAAAGCGAGAACATATTGTAAAAAGTTGTATAAATAAAATATAAATCGAGGTAAGGGGGTGAATTTATGTATTTGATCCTGTCAGTTGTGGTCATTTATGTTTAATTCATTTCTAACTCTTAAATAACCTATAAAGATTTAAGTAGGTAACGTAATAACTTACTTAATACCTATATCTTGATATTTATCCAACTATAGCTACTTGGTGGTTTGTAGTTAGTTACTAGTTACGATTATATAAACTACTAAGTAAACCTAGTTTGTGATATTCCGGACATTTTGGTTAAACGGGCTTCGGAAAGTATAGAAACAATCCATCTGTTTAAAAATACTTTCTTATATGAAAAGTCGACCTTCGAAGCATCATAATCAAACAAGAAGAAACGATGGCTGAAGATGATTAAACTTTACAAAACAAATAAAACAAGTTTTCGTACATAACCGGGGCACTTTTTCTCACATAAGGTAAACATTTGTCGATCACTTTCGTCGTTTTCCAACGTTCAAGTTCTATTTGCGACCAAAAAACGGATGTAAAAAGCTTCATCGATAAGATTTACAACAAGGAAATCACTTTCATTTTAATAGCCTAGGTACCTACCCTGAGTGTACTTTTCGAGATACCACCCACACATCCCGTCATGATTAGATCCTCCGACCATTCTTCGTGTTTGTTACGTAATCAGTAGGCAATAGACAGAAGAACATTAATGTTTTCAATTCAGGTGTACCTAATCTTCTTTTTGGTTTTTTGGCGTTTCATAATATTTGACGATTTTATAATGGAGCTAAGTTAAAATATCCTTCTCAACTAACTACACGTTATCTATTTCAATACATCTCACGATATCTACGATGCAGAAAAATTGTGAATCTTTCGATTCTACACAATCTAAGGAACAGTTGCATATTAAAAAGGAAGAAACTTTTTTCATTATGGCAGAAAAATCTTTGAAAACGGTAATTTCTAGTTCGATTAAATAGTCAAGCGAATTAATTATGTCCGCACAAATACCAATAAAAAGGCATTCATAAAGTTGGCTATATGGTTAAAAGGACGGAAAAAAGCACCTCGATAAATTTAAAATACGCCAACAGATAGACGTGGTTCGAGTATTCGTGAATTCTTTACATAATCGAATGGAACTCTACTCGAGTATCGTATAAATTCTAAACGCAAAGCTTTTTCCACACTGCCGTACAATGTCGATGTATAATCTAATCCTAATAACCGTATTAATAATACACCAGGCACAATCGAACCTTACCAGCTTTGATTCAATTACCGAAAATATAGATAAACGGGACGTGAAATTTTAAATTTATACTCAAACTTTCCACGAACTTACCTTCACTTAAATAAGTATTATCTTCGAATTACTTCCTTCCTATATCAGAACCGCACACACAAAAGCAACACCAAACCTACACTATGACTAGGTACGTTCAAGAAGTATACAAGTATATACAGTGAACTACAGCGAACACACGATGCGGCGTTTCGAAGATACCTTTTAAAGATTGACCATAGAATCGAATACACACACGAAAAATAGAATTCACCGAAAAGAAACTAAAAGCCTGGAAGGAAAGTTGATAAAAGTGAATTTCCAAAAAGTACGAAAAACGTATTCCAAATTATAATACGTACAACAACCAACCCCTTCCCATGTTTGGATAATGAACACAAACTACTTCGTTACGAAATTACAAAACTTTCAAGTTAGGTACCATTTCAACGTGGTTTAGCTAACTTTTTCCCCGAATAAAAAATTTCCAACTTTTTTATATATGATAACAATGTGAACAGAGGGATGAGTTAATTTATAATAAATTTTTACTGTAAACGACGATGTAATAATACCTACATGTACATACCTATTACCTATACATACGTATATTTTGAGACATCTGCAATCCTACACATCCAATTTTTCAATTGAAAGCTCTCATTCCAAATAAACGTTTTTCATTAATATTTCTCAAAAACATGATATTTAAGGTCATACAAGAAATTTTCTTGTGGAAAAAGGTGATTTTTAAAAAATCTAACATATTAAAATAATTTTTTTTTCAGCGATTTCGTTTTCCAAGTTTGGGATATGTGTGCACGAAACATGAAAAATGGCCATTTATTAGAAAATTAACGACAAGATGTATCATGTTAGTGAAGGTTTTTCGAGGACTTCCACTAGTAATAAATACCAGATAGAAACCTATTACCAATTCAGGTGATATGGCATTCCTTTACGATTATTTCATTAATATCTACCTGAATCACAGGCAAAAAATGTGCGCGGTATGCAATTAAACTAAGAGTACTCGTATACATTTTATATTGAGTTCATACGTATTTGAAAAGTTGAGAGTTGTTCCAAATCGTACTCGTATTTAAGCGTAACATCTACTTTACAACACAAAAAATATACATAAAAAGACGGAAATTAAATTGGTAAAATGAATCGAAATTCGATAAAATGTTTATGCCCACTTGATGCTAAGTTCAGTTACGTTATTTTAAATTCCAACGAATTCCCTCGAAAAAAATATTCACTTCTACTTTGGTTAATAAGTATAATTATATAAAAATTCAAAATCTGGATTTTTCCCTACAAATTAATATCTTAGTTTAAAAAATTCTACACTATCTAGATATCTCGATTAGCAATGCTGTTGACGATTTAAGGCAGGTAATGGCTGCTTTTTCACAAATACCTTTTTTTTTTAATTAAATGAAATATGAACTGTCTTTTTTATTAACGTCATACTTTGGTTCCTAAAACAAAACGATAAGACGTTTAGGTAACACTCAAAAAAAATGAAATTAGGTACTTTTTTATGTTAAGGAACCAAAATATAAGAATGATAATGAATAGAAATTATAAACGTATTAATTTTTTTTTTACATACGCAATGGAACTTCTTTAAAATATTCATTTACCTAACGATATGGTATTCGTCTTACGTCCCCCCACTTTTTCAATTTCTGAAAAAATAGCTAAAGACAAAATAAGCGAAAAGTCGTTATACGTTTTATCACGAATTACAAACAAAAGAAAAACAGAATGAAAACGCGATCATCAATGTGAAAAAAATCCTACCTTTAAATCAAACGAAGGATCATCGATGATTTTCCATTCTAACCATTCTCGTTTCAAATTCAACCACGTGATTTTTTTCGAAAATTACCGACTAATTCGTATGAAAATCCGGTACTTTCACAGCGCAATAACACACTTCCGTGTTTTAAAAAAAGTCATAATATACTTCTACAATGCCGTTGCGTTAACAAGTAGTATTATTGTGAAGTCTGAAAATTTCGCACATGCGCCGTTAATGGGACGTTTACAGTTTTTCTGAAAGTGAAACAAATAAGCATTAGGTACTTCTAGCAAAGGTTTCTTTATTGTTGTTTCCTCATTCCTCTTTTTTTTTGACAAACTCAGTACTCCAGCAAGTGGGCGATATAGAAAGTTTTTGGATTTTCATAAATACTGAGAGAAATTCTGATAACTTATGAGAGGTAATTTTTCAAAGTCAATCAGAATCTAAAGAGATAGTTTGTATTTTAATAATAAATATTTGTCAATTCATAAACGTCCAAAGGAATTAAGCTAAACCCTAAATAACGCATTTCGTTTGATTTTCTTGTCAAGATAAAAACCAGTAGTTAATTCGATTTCGTGGATTTTTACCAATTTATTGGAACATATTGAAAAGTACTAAATATAAACTAAACTATCGGAAAATTAACGTTAAAATTTTAATTTGAATTTTTAAAACGCTGTAATAAATACGACGAATATGTTGATTAATAATTGCGAAAAGAAAGTCAGCATTTGCGATCTCGGTGCGAAAAACTTCGAATTCTTTTTTCAACTTGAAGAATATCACTAATTAAAACCAATCACCTACTTATTCATTTTAAACCAGTTATATTTACCAACAAAATTATATTTTTATGACGTTTATTACCATATGTTTAGCCTATCTAACTTGGAAACTAATGGAAACGAAATTTTAAAACACAAATTAACAAATTTCGTATGAATAAATCGTGAAAAAACTTTATCAAGTGTATTTGATAATTTTTTGCAAATTTCCGCCTTTTCGAAATCATTAAGTAGTTATGTTTAAATTTTGAAAGTTTCGCTAGTTATTTTTGAGTTTTTTTGATACGTAATACATAATTACATACTTAATATTAGTCTAAGGTATCTTTGTGATATTAGATTAGTTTTTTCTTGAAATGCCTTCATCAATTATTATTATACACAATTTTGTCTACTTCATGTGGAAATTAACAATTTTTTCGTTTGTGGAGGTACTGCTTGATTTAAGAATTTCAAAAAGTTTTTCTTTTAGTAGTAAAGAATGTAAATAAGTCATGATAAATTTAACTTAACGTCATAATATGTCACGAAACTTACAAAATTAATTTGTTTAAAAATATGTAGGAAAAAACTTAGCCCGTGAGTTGCCAACAGTTGAAGTTTATTGACCTCCTGAAAGCAACCTTTGAACCAGAGACTTGATAGCCGGAACAGGTATTTAATTCTTCGTATAATAAAAAGTTGAAGATGAATGTGAAATTTATACGCGATTTATTCACTTTGGTTATTAACTAAAATAAATAAAAATTGCGTTAGTTAAAAGCATGAACAAACACTAACACTATTCCATCTTCAGCGTGATTGTTTAAACAAAGAAATTCCACAATGTG
Organism: Maconellicoccus hirsutus; assembly: GCA_003261595.1. Classification (NCBI taxonomy): domain Eukaryota; kingdom Metazoa; phylum Arthropoda; class Insecta; order Hemiptera; family Pseudococcidae; genus Maconellicoccus; species Maconellicoccus hirsutus. The sequence goes on along the minus strand of QBDW01000503.1, from coordinate 149,461 downwards.
GTTTGTTGAAAACTAGAAAGTTGGATACGAAAATTTAATTGATGAATTATATCTGAAATCTCACAAATTTGATTCATAATTTTAGATCAATGATTTGCTCACTCATAAGCGAACAAAAAACTAAAAATCGCGATCTTAGCTGGCGATAGATAGTTTCTAGGATATAAACACGTTTCTCCTTTTTTCTTTTTTTTTTCAGTACATATCTAAATATCGTAATGTGAGAATAAATCAGACTTAATGAAATTGCAGTCCGCAATCGTTCAAACATCAAAAATATAAAATCAAATTCAAAATGTAATCTCGTAATTATTTGTAAAGACAGTAAAAACGCAAGGAAACGACGTTTCTGCGCAGGCGTCGATAAGACTGATAAGTTTACTTCTCCTTATCTAAATTTTAGAAGCTTGTGAAGCTTGTGAAATTTGTTGTTATTTTGCAAAATTGCGAATTCAAATTTCAATTTGTAGTGAAAAACAAGTAAAACATTCGCCGACAAAAATTTATACATCAAATTCAAATATTTTTAGCCAACTTCCATTGACTTGCAGCTACATAGTTCGAAAAATTTTCCTATTTGTAATATCTTCCATCTAATATTTACCTCTGAATGAATTTCGGTTAATTGATTGCGGTATTTGTAGTAGCAAATCTATATTATCTCACCTTTCTCTTGAAAAATGGAAATGGATACCTCAGATTACTTCATTGATACTTCGCCAACTGTGCGAAATGATATGGACGTACCGAAGTACACCGTCGAACGAAAAGTTGGTTAAAAACTATTTATTTAAGTTTTCTGAATTTTATTAATCATATTTCAATACCAATGTAGAGCACTGAACTCGCACAACTTGAAGAAAAGAATACCGCTCAAAAACCTAGACAATTTCAGAATCCGTGTTGGAATTGTGGCAGACAAACACATTCTATCAGAGATTGTGATGTACAGAGTAATTCCTATACTTTAGAATGGAATAAAGAAATTCAAATGTGGAATAAAAATCATCAAATGAGGAAGTTTCAAAAACAGTAAGTAAAATTATTTTTCGATTGTGAAACTAGTTTAATAAAATTTACACTATTCATAGAGCTGGTCGTTATCACGATTCTGATAAATTATCTGAACATCATACTTGTACTATACCCAAACCATTATCTCACCGCTTGAGAAAAATTATGGGATTGACAGAATACGATTTGCCATCTTACATTTACCGGCTTAGAACTCATGGTTATCCAGCTGCTTGGTTGAAATACGCTACAGTAAAACCAAGCGGAATAAATTTATATGATAAAGATGGAAATGGTAAATATACGATGTATTGATTTTACTCTAATTCTTTTGAAAAAATTCGACCGCTTTTACATTTAATTAGAGGTAGCTGATCCTAATGCTGAAGAAGGTGAAATAGTAGAAGAAGACGATAAAATAAGATACGACCTGAGCAAATTAATTCAATTTCCCGGATTCAATGCTCCTATGCCTCCAAACTGCATTGATGTGAGAGTTTTTACGAACAAGACATGTTACATTATATCGTTTGTTGAATTGTCACTTCGTTCTTATAGGATTTTGAAAAATTCAAAGCACCGCCATACGATTCGAATCAAAGTTTGGAACACATGATTACGGAACTAAAAGAAAAAGCTGTAACTGAATACGTTCTACAGAAAAATTTGAATGCACATGGTAAGAAAAAAAATTAGTTTATCGAAAAGTTGAATAATTGCCCGAAATTCAATTAACATAAATTTTTTTCGAAGAAAATGTTTCCGAAGAAGAAAGTATAACTTCTCCGACGCCTTCTGAAAAACTTACAGATATTCCTCCAACTGATGTCGATTCATCATCAAATGAAATTTCTCAAGTAATTTTCCAATATTTACCTCACCTAATGATTCTTTCGACTTATACTATATTAATTATTCTGTATTAGGATTCGCTCCCAGAATCGATTGATTGTTCGGTAACCATCACTGAAAAGTGCAGTCTTGGTAGAATATTATCTAGCACCGAAGGCACTCCATTATTGAGAAGTAAATCTGGGCACACTAGATTACCTCCTAGGGAAAATTTTTCTAAAGATGTATGCGACGTGATAAATTTTGAAAATCTACCAGAATCTACAGGAAAATTTGAACGTTTGAGAGGATTACTAAAGAAAGTCAAAAGCGCATTAGGACTAAAACATAAATCAACATGATGTGATCCTCTTTCGTGATTATGATTTCGAATTTTTAAAATTATTTTAAAATTGACCAATCCGTTGTACGTGTAATTTGTTTTAGTAAGATTTTAAAGCAAAATTTTAAACAAGAAAATTGTTTTTATTAATATTATGTTGTTTTATATTTTAAAAATGTACAAATGCTTCTAAAACGAGTAGCAAAAAATGTCGTATTTTTCAGGTTTTTATTTTTCAAAAAATAATCCAAGAATTAAAATAAAATGAATAAAATTCAAACACATTTGAAATACACATAATTAAATTTACACTAAAATTACAAAAAAAAATGTTTTTTTACAATAATATGTAAAAATTATACATATTTATACGAATAGTGTGGTAAACAAATTGCACTAATAACAAATTTTTTCAAATTACACGTTGAGTGTATCCATCCACACACCTTGAAAAGCAACATTACAAATTAACTGAAGTAATAAAAATAAATTTTGTATGGAAAAAGGAATATATATTCAAAGGAATGGTTTCACATTCGCTGTATTGTTAAATAACGTCGTAATATGAATTATTGAGCTCCGGGAGACATTTGCGAGGGTCCAGCATTATCATCCTGAAAACAAATTAAACTTGAAATTAATTCAAATTTCTGGAGGATATTTAAAAATAATTCTAATTTCAAGTACAACTAAGGCTGACTATGTCTCTCTAACGTAAATAAGTACTTAACTAAAACCAAACCATCAGTAGAATATAAATGTTGAATTAGTTGATTAATCGAAACAACCATCTCGTGGTTGGCAACAATCGCGTTAAAATGATTAATGAAAATTAACTCGAATTGAATTTGATTATAAGCGTGAAAACATGACATACTGACGAACAACTTTTTTCTAATTCAATTGTAAAACTTTAAATTACAAATTAGACATAACATACATAGCTAACCCAGAAAAATGGCTATCGAGGGATTCTCCGAACAAAACATCCGCACCTTGGCTTATCAAAATTCCTCGTGATGACTAATTCGAAATTAGAGAGACGAAGTAACTTTTCAAAGGTGAAATGAATGAATGGGTAATTTTTTGTACCTTTTCATTTGCTATGAATCTTTTTTTAGCGTTAGTTAAAAATGAAATCGACGATTTTTCATTATTTTTTCAAGTTGTTAGGTAATTCTTATGACAAAAATTACGTCGTATTGAGAAATTGATGCGCGTTAAGTTATAGCCAACACAAAGCCGCGTGGTTATTCAGGGTTCACGTAGATATTCAAATAGACAAACATTACGTCTAGATTGACATTCGTGCCAAAAATCTTTAGGAAGTACATTCACTCTTACACTGTCATCGTTCGAACGTCTGAAAATATTTTTAGTGTTTCGTAATGAAGGAGGACGGAAGAAATACAAAAGAAAACCGATTGCGATCCACAACATGGAATACATCATGACGCTATTGTCCACCGATGATGCATCTCCCAAGTTCAAATTAGCTGAAACAAACACGTGAAATGGAATAAGTTACTAAAGTATTTTTGTTATTACGTCGAAAATCGTATTACGAATTGATTCGCGGAATACGTATTTGGCAAATAATGAAGTGCGATTTCTATTCCAAAGACTAAACGAAAATTTCTTTTGTGTTGTGATTACATCGCTGCATTAACTAACAAAGAGAAATGGAACTGAATTGACAAAGAACATCCGTTAAAATGCCGTTGAGGATTAATATTTTTGGGGAGTTTACCAAAACAAATTTATTGCAAATAGAGATACACCACTCCAGATATTTACTGAGTGTTGTTCAATTTTTTCAAATTCTTCAAAATAAAAACAAAAAGTCAAGTTACTGTCATACTACTCGTAGTTCATAGTTTGTAAATAAAGATGTTCTTTCAAAAATTTCAACTTGTTGACGTAATATGCAACGTACACTGCGATGTACGTATTTGCGATAAAAATTTTACGTAAATTAACGAGGTTTAAGTAATATACCATTTTTTACACACAGCTTAATCGTTCCTACCGTTCATAACCATAAAAAAATAATGAGTTCTTGAAATCAAAAAAAAAGTTTCTTATAAGCGAAGATGGATTATGTTTAGACTGAAAAGTAATTCAATTCTTTACGATTTCAAGCTGGCAATTTGAACATAGCGGTAATATCTCCATGACAATAATCATTGCACACATCCTGATGAAATAAACAATCAACGCATTAATTAGTCCATTACATTACTTACTTAAATCTAAACATTCACTATCGGTACATTCAGACTGCGTTTGACGTAACTGAAATAAAAAAAAACATAACCAATCACTTCACCATGATTGACATAAACTGATAAATTTTTTGCAATTGAAGCACCTCATGACCTCAACATACCTATTCGATAAAAACTTAGTCGAATTGAATTGAACTTATATAAAGTACTACACAGTAATTATGTGAAAGTAACATTACCATCTCGTAACATAAATGAATAACAATGAAAAGAGTAATAAGAGCTTACCAAAGATAAGAGTCGTCTCATAGCCAACTCATGGTTAAAAACACATTCACATGGATTCATTTTGATGTTTAATTCTCTTATTTAGGAAAATTAAATTTTTAATTCACCTGAAAAAAATGAAACATATTTATTTCCACGTTCGAAATAACGGAGAAAGCAAATCAACTAAAATTAAATTAAAATAGAACCAAAATTTCTCAATATTCCATTGGGAAAAAAGTGATAGCTATAGTCTATGAAGTCTGTATCTGTACAGATAAGACTGCTTATTCGAAATAAATCTACAACGGTGCATACGTACATGTACATACTACATATACATATGTACAGATAATTACATGATCAAACAAATCAGATAACAAAATACCAAGAGATAAGGATGAAATGAAAAGCCTCATGATCGCTCATGATGAACGCCAATGCGATAGTAAAATCAACATGAGTTTATTATGTGATAATAATTTCAAATATTCGCATTAAGTGGGAAATGAGAAAAAAAACTCAATATCAATATGGAACATTAGCGTAACAAATTTGATGAGTAACTTCAGTTCACAAACCAACATAAAGCAAAAAATTTACATACTGTAGTTGATTACGCGAATAAAATTTCGCTTCAAACTTGTGAACTGGTTTCAACGCAAAAACTGATTTCTGATAAAATGTAAATAAAAACAACGGTATAGAATGCAAATTGTAAATACGAAGAGGAATGACCTTTTTAAGCCATAAGTGTGCCACCAAAGAAAACGAAGGAATTTGAAAACATGTTTCACGATTGAAATTCGCGATATATGTATTATTTGGATATTATAGCAAGCACTTGTCTTTTACAAAAAATAATTCAGACCTGCTTTAATTGCGAACAGAACAAGCATACGTAATCAACCACACAATTGAAGATAACAACTAAAACAACGCAAAACCATTTTGGTCTACGAAGAAAAAAGTAGATAAACGAAAGTACCTATTATTATCATTTGAAATTCGACGTAATAGAATTACTATTCACAACTGAACCACAAATTTTCAAAGTAAGCCACGTACTATCACAAAATTTAACATTTTTCAAAAATTCATTATTTTCATCTCAACTTCATCAAATCAATACACGTTTGATGATTTCTATTGGAGTACCTGAACCAACCTGAACCAATAGAAACGATTTTCGAACAATGTGTTATATCGATTATCGATATCTCGATTTCGATCTTATTTCGATTTCGTATTTCCATTTGTTTCGTGAAGATAGCAGGACTGTACTAAAATTAAAGAATGCTCTGTACGCAGTACAGTACACTTTTTTGAAAATTGTGAATATAATGTTGAAATATACGTTAATTGTAATGAGCTATAAAATTAAGTACATTATTTCTTAGAAAATGTAGCGACAATTTTTGTTAACATGTTACAACGAAAGTACAGAGCTCTTATCGTGATTAGCAATTAGCATTAGCTGAAAACGATTCCTTTTCTTCTTTTTCTTAAGTGAACTAGATGCATGACTGGTTGACTACAGGTGCAATTGTGTGCCTGACTCTTTTTAACTTGAATATTTTATGATATATTGTTTGTTTTAATAATTTATATTAAAACTAACAAAAAAGAAAGCGAGTTATAGCAAGTAGAAGTGTCTCGAACTACAAATGTAAACAATAAAATACCTAATTCGTGACTTGAACTCAACATTTTTATTGTCCGCAAGATTGAGATCGTCTGATTCCATAAATTAACATGAAATTTTAAACATTGAGGTGAAGAAAAATCTCAAAAAATAAACTCCTCTGTCTACTTAAACATGAAAAACCACTTTGTGATTTCATAACTATTACACATTAAAGTGTTTTTTTAAACTGACGAAAAAACTTCGTTTTGTTCACAAATGAGTAGTTTCTAATATCATATATTTTGTGTTAAAAATTTTTTAACACCTACTTCGAAATACATTCTATTCAATGGATCATGATAAATATCAAGATTAAGATAAAAGGACTGCCTGCGAACAAAGAAATCCACTAATGCCTACAATATCGTTTATTAAAACAAAAATAATTAATTGAACGGATTAGAAAAGTTTTGAAGAAATGTTTCCTCAACTCGAAATGATGAGTCAACATGGAAAGAAAATTTTACTATTACTTTTAAGTTACAATTAATGTAATAGAAAATGAACAAGCTTAATTTATTGCAACTTTTGTAAGTTTTGTAATTTTAAATAATCTGAGAAATGTTATCATATAAATTCAGTTTATTCACACTCGTTTAGCCACAGATTTCATGAATTTAGTTCTCAAAATAATAATTTTTAAGACGTGGTCGAACATGAAAATGAAATATACCACGTATGTTTCCAATTTTAACCAACAAACAAACAAAATAGATTGCAATCATTCTTTTACACAAAAGATTTTTCATTGAAGATTCTGTAAAAATCGTTCTTTTGTTGTAAATGCAGAACTTTTCCAGCGTGTGTACTAGTTATACAAATGAAGAGCCCGAGGCATTTATTTTCATTTTTTACAACCAAAATAAAACCTTGTCTGGTAATGATAAACAAACTAAGGATCGGGTAACGAAATTTTGGTTACGTTTTTAATTTTTTTTTTTAATGGCTCTCCTTTTACTCCATCTGTTTGGCGTGCATTTCTATATAATTTGCATACCTAGTGAATCATTTCATTATTTTTATCATTATTATTTTTTTTTAATTATAAAAATGCTAGACATTAGACAGGTTGGTTAGTAGATGAACCATATTTTAGCGGTAATGTTTTTGAGGAAAACATTCATACAATTGATACTTGAATTCTAGATGAAAAGAATGTAGATTACGTAGGTGTAGGTATGTTTCGCGAATTTTTAGAACTCGCAGGTATGGCGGTATCGACTGGGATAATTATTTGTACAACATTTTTCACACATTACGTTTTAAACGTGCACCAGTTGTTCAATGTTCATGTCATAAACAAATATAACACGTAAAAATCATATGAATACGTTATTTAGTCGTAGTACGATTAGAATATGATTGAAATATCTATGGTCGAACGATTTCTTGTGATTTCGTGAAAAACAATCCTGCATAAAACAAGTTTTCTTTTTTTTACTGCATATGAAAGATATGAATAAAATATTTAAGAAATCGAAAATAACCGTCATCTCTGTATCTTGAGTTATGCACTTGCGTAATTTAGTATATTCAAAAATGTTCTATTCAAACTTCAGCTTTATGAAAATTATCGTGTTACCAACACGTTATCACCGATGCTATACCTATGTAATTCAAGGACAAATAAATCTTACGAAAAAACATTACTTCATTATTATTAAACAATTATTCCGTCTGAGTCGACGTTAAGGCGAATAAGTTTCCGCAACACATTATCTACAGTATAGGCCTAATGAAGTTTACAAACTTGATTCAGACCACTTAAAGCACTTATTCGGCGCATCAGTTACTCACTGCCCTTAAATTTCTAGATAAATCATAACGTTATATACATTCTGATTTTCAAAAAATCATTGTTTCGTAATTCAGGTATCCTGAAGCATGTATTTTTATCCCACTAGTCTATTGAAAGCAACTTATATTCAAAAAAAAAATTACAGCAATAATAGACTAACACAAAATTGGGCTTAAAGGAAAACTAACTACTTGCATAAAGGTTTGTACTTTGTACTGAGTCAATGAAAATGAATACGCTTTTCAAAATCAACCAAGTATATTAATTCTTAAATCATGCCCCAACAATTTCAGTACCATGTCTACAAAATGGTAAAAAGATTCTTAAACGCTTCCGTAATTACGATTCATTTCCTACCCTTCCACTTTTCCAGTCATAAATTTACGGCTAGTTTCTCTCGTAATAACGAACGCAACGCAAAATTCACCAGTCAATAAATCTCTAAAGTAATCGTCACTTCAACGAACGACGAATATTTCATACATAGCTAGTTAGGTACCATTTAGAGTATACCTACCACAGTTATGAAAAATGCTTTTCAAAACCATTCTTATGCTGATGTTAAGGTCATAGAAACAGAGTGAATTATTCTGAATTGAAAATTTTAGATACACTGAAGAAAGTGCATCTCAGAAACACACATTCTATTGTGTGATGTTAATGTATCTTCTCAAGATTTTATTATATTGAAGTGAATGTAAGTTGTAATGTAAGCTATGGACAATTTACTCCACCTGAACACATTTTGAAAATTTCGCGTTAATTGTCGAAAAAGGTAACGTAATTATTTGTCTCAAGGATATCATCAATATAAATAAATGTTTCTTGAAAGCATTATTTGTTCATTATATGTAGATTACGAATAACTTAATAGGTATTTAGTTAAAGATTAAGATAGGTATGGGGATTTTGTTTATTAACCGCATAAACGACCAAACAATTGTTGGATATACAACTAACAACAAAATGAAATCAAGAAACGAAATATTTTATGGTTATAAGTAACACAGGAGCCAATGTAATAAGCTCATTTAACGATGAAACCATCACAAGGCATTTTGAATGAAAACAGATCAAGGGAAAAATTGTAAATTAAAATTTAGTCGATTTGGAAAAAACAAGTAGTCAAGTATTTTTCAAAAAACATTTCCGCAAGTGGTTAGGGTTACATAACATGAAAACGTTTATTGCAATAACAATGTCGTGAATAATTGAGAAAATAATTTTTAATTTAATGTAAGACGAATATTGTTGCCCGGTTGTAGATGGGGTTTTCACAGTGAATTTGGATTAAAAATTTGTACTTACTGCCGTGATCGAAAAATTGGTATTATTTTGCAAATTCATCAAACAATTACAATGGGTATCGTGTAAAAACTGTGTTTAATTGTCGAAAATATGAAAAAATTCATGCAGAAATTACCGTTTACGTAGAGGAACGCGCATGCGTTGCATGTTTAAGTACTGGTAACATCACCATTGGTTGACAGACCTCCTGTACTCCCCAACTAATATTGAAACATTACCGATGAAGTATTATTTCTTTATTTTATCATCATTGAAGTACCTGATTCTTGCGGCTATTACTGAGTAGCGTCGGTTAACCGTGAATTTTTCTCGATGAACGTCCAATGGCAATCCATCATGCATCGGTATACCTGTACCTCAGCATATTATCGCTTTCATTGAGGTAACATAATCTTATTTTTACCTTAAATTTATTTTGGTATCAGTGATGAAAATAAAGTTGTCTTAGAAAACCCGCCAAAATTAACGAATATTTTAGTTGCATGCATGAATACCTACAACCTTTTCACTAAACATCAAATAGGTAAATTTTTGTTCATTGAGTGAAAAGATTTTCACGTGACCGATTGACAAATGGGTATTATTTGATCGTAAATGTGTATCTATATGAAAAATGAAAATGATATTTTATACGCAAAAATATAATATTCATTTATGTATAAGCTTAAAAACATAATTTCCCCTGAACTACCGCATCTGAATTTTCAAACATACATCGGTATGACAAATCCTAGTGTTTCTATTCAATATAATTTTTTTTCTTCAACAGATCACAATTAAAAACAAAATTAAAATTAAATTTCAAATGTGATTTTAGACATTAAATTCAGTATTTCAGTTAGTCAAGATATTATCTTTCATGGAAAATTAATTGCTGAAAATAAAGAATTTTTTCTTCAACCAAGTAAAGATTTTTCTGAGCAAGTTATCTAGAGAAGCAACAACGACAACAAACTAATACGTAGCCTATTTAATTCAGTTACACAAGTCGTGCTTATTCAGAAAAATCTTTGATTATTAATTATGCTTCATGACAAGACCAGAATTATATTTCTATTCGAATTTCAACAATTTCACATAATATAGGTATTTGCTTGAAGTGTAGGTAAGTTCACAAATTGAAAAAAAATTGAATTTTGGCATCGACGTACATCTTTTTTTATTTAGAAGATGAAATAATCGACAAATGTTATTTTGAAACTTACGCATGAAGTTACTCAAGTTGTATCTTGCATACATTAATGAAATTACGTTTGTTAATTTATTTTATTTTTAATCGTTGTTCATTTTTATGCTTCGTTTAAGTAAAATAAAATGAAAGTGATTTCTTCAAGAAAATTTTTATAATTTGCCCTGTCGGCGCCGAAAGATCGGATGGATTTTCTATAATTTAAAGTCTAGACCGTAAAATTTTGTGTTTGATAGGTATCTAAACAGAATTACTTATTCAAGAATTATAATTTTGTTTTCTTAACAAAAAACAGAAAACGGGTAGGTAATTACAAATGAGTGAAAATAGATTCAATCAATTTCCTTTTACATTTTTTCACTTCTGCAGTTCTGCACCAAAGAGCTTTTAAAAAGTTTTTCAAGGAAATCGCTTAGTAGGTACAGTATGTACTAAACAATTTGATTGCTCGTGTCATTCAAATGGCTAGTTTTAAACTGATAGGAGGAATTCAAATTTAAGTAAAAAATATGAAAATAAACAAAACACCAATAAGAGTGACCGACGAGATGGTAGTGAAAGTTCAATTTTAAGCGAAAAAGCTTAATAAAGACGTGAACGTGACATAAATCCGGTATTGAAGTATATTATTAGTATTAATTTAAATGAAATTTTGATGAGCTACTGACAGCAAAATAGAAAGAAACAGAAATTATAGTGCAAACAGGTATAGCTTTAATATTAGAATAGGTAAATACCACAAATTTCTGAAATGTTGGAAGCAAATGATACAATACATTTAAAGTCATAAAATTAAAGTAAAAATTAAAAACTATAAAAAAAATTTACTTGTAGGTACTTAGGTAGGTACATTTTAGCGATTTTTAGTTGCTTATCTAATACCTTAACTAAAAGTATTCCATGTTTTTATGGAAGTGAAGCTTCGCACTTTTGTAGTTTTGTAAGTAAATTTCACTCAAAATATTATTGGAAGTGATCTATAAAACCAAAAATTAATAGTGTTAATAAATGCTGTTTTAAACTTGCCTACGCTAATCAAAGGAAGATAGAAAAACATTGGATGGAAAATCATACTTTAAAGTGTTTTCCTTTTTCTTCTCCAATTTTTATTACTTAGTAGTAGATAGTTATATGCAAGAAGATTGAAGGCAATAGAGATAGATAAAAGTACATTACAGTCATGTCAATCCAGTTCGACTGTTGAAAAAAAAGAAACGACTTACAAAACTGATATATATTTTAATAAAAGCAAATGCACGCATCCACTGACGTATCGAATGACAAGTGAAATATAAAAAATCTGATTTTTGTCATATCACGCGGTTTTGTTCTACATCCCTAGCAACACTTTTTACGCACGATAAAATATGCTTACGGTGGTAAAGTGCAAGTTATATTTTTTCACTTCAGCGATTGAAGCGCGTTATCAAAATGTAACATTAAGTTTATTTTCATGTTGGAAAAAATTTTGCATTGTTGTTAAGTCCAATTGTCATAAAGTATACCTATTTGAGATTCAAGAGAGGCATAGGTCTACTGGAAAGGTCGAAGTTGAACACGTATATCGAGTGCAGATGAAACGTTTTTCTATCGACGGTGTTGAAACGCAACAAGTATCTTCAGTAAATTAACGAAAAGCTAAAATAAAAGCAGGAAAAAAAGCCGTACAATAGAATAAGCAACAGGAAAACATTGTGTAGTATTTCACAAGGTTAATGGGTTTTTCTGCACATGACGGGATTATTATTGATATCATTCCGATATTACTGGAATAACATGTCACATTACCTACTACCCAGTACCCAGCTAATATTTTTTTTGCTTTATTTAAACGCATAAAAACTAGATCAATTTTATTAAATTTGCATCTCGAATTGCAACATGGTGAAAATTATCATCGCTGGTCTTTCATGAGGTATCAAAACGACAAAACCGAGTAATTTGAAAAACACTTTAGTGATTTCCTGCATCACTTATAACGATACTATGACTATCGAATGTTTCGGGTCACAATGCAAATATAGAAATTAATTGTAGCTTGTTTCATTTCGTTTCTTTTTTTCCTTCTTCAACAGGACTTGAGTCTCGCAGAAGGAAAAACTGAAAATGGAGAATATACCGATGAATAGTCCTCGAGGAAGAACATTACAGTTGACTTTGGTGGACAAAGATCCTCGAGAAGCTTGGTCCGGTAAAGTGGACTTTCTATTATCGGTCATTGGATTTGCCGTAGATTTATCGAACGTCTGGAGATTTCCATATCTATGTTACAAAAATGGCGGTGGTACGTACTATTAACTCTTGAGTGAATTTTGCATTTATTCCGTCGTCGAATTGTATAGGTAAGCTTATAAAAGAACTCTTCAAAAAATGACTTGAAAAGGTGCACTTTTTTCATGTATATCCATCATCATGGGACAAGTAGTGTTCCTATTTCGTTATTATTATGGAGAGTTTGTGTTCCCGTCACGGTCTCTAATCACCATTCAGTTTAATTAATCACATTGGACAAGTTATAATTATAGACCAAACATTAAAAAAAAGAATGTAATCTCGTTATTGAGTTGACTGCAGGATATATTTACATTTTTGTAAGCACTTCAATTTGTGAACGAATTTACACATTTTTTCGAATTTATTACATAGGAAATACTTTAGTAGCCACGAAAATACAAATCTTTCTTTTTTAATGCACATTGACAATAGTAAAGGGACTTCAAACGTAATAACTTGTAAATAAAAAATTGTCACAATTAGCAAGTTTCGAAAATTAAAAAGAAATCTGTTGATATGAGATGGTTGCTTTTCGAAGTTCTTTTTAGAACAATTGAAGTTTAAATAATTCATATCATCTTACTTTTGGAATAAATTTAAATATTATTCGCTGTGCATGTCACTATCCGGTTAAAGCTCTATAATGAAAAATTTCTCTTCGTGGAAGTTTTTTCAACTTTAGAAGTGCCACGATTTCCAATGAAACACCCAGAATATCATTTGTCCCCACTTTGGTAGATTGGTAACAATTTTTATATTAATTACGAATACCGACCAATTTATTGAAAATATTTCAATTGCGCGAACGTCATAATTTAAATTTAGGTTTCGTGTGATTTGAATTATTTTTGTTCCCATTCAAGTTTTATTATCAGAGAAAAAACGGGCGATTAAGAATTTTTTGTTGCTTTGAAGAACTCTGTGGTGTGTTGAACGTAATTCTATATCTTCTGTATACATAAAATGATAGGCTTTTCATTGTGACCTCATCACGCCAGAACGAGCGAACCAAATTTCCTCAAATTTTGAACATACCTGACTTCAATTACGATTAAGAGTTACAACTGTGAATAGAAAAAAAAGTGAGGGTTTGGGGGCGAAGCCATCAACTAGCGGAGCTAGTAATGACATGAAATAGCAAACGTCTGAGAAATTATTTTCATCTAAATACATAACCAAGCGATAAATTATCGATATGTAGCAAAAAATCACAACCGGCAGCCGGCTGACTGAAAATAAGTAGTCTATATAGCGAAAAGTTAATAAAAAATCTGTCTATGTCGTTAACGTATTCCTAGTATGTAATCCGGATTTGAACCAAGCGAGGAAATTAAGCTTTGCCCCTGTTCACGAATAAAATTCTAAATTGTTTCTTTCTCAAATTGATACATTATTAAGTTTTGTAAAAGAAAAAAAAAGAAGCGATTCATAAATGAAATTCTCCAAAACGGATAACATTATTTAGTACCTCAACATATCGACATCGACATATCGAATTCGCACTATCACTTCGCACTTTACAGCTAGTTGTCTACTAATGTTAAAATGACTTTGGAATTTACTATTACTACACGAAAAAAAAAACATCCAAACGTTTAGTAGGTAGCAGAATTTATAAATTTTAAACGTTTTCACAACTTTGAAACGTTTATCGTATGTATGCGTACATTTGATATCGTAGTATTTTCGTGCTACTTAAGACCAAGTTGCGACAGACCTCGATCTTAACTTATTTCTAGTTTCAATCGGTCGGAAGTCGATTTTGAAAATTTTCTCGTAGAATTTACACCATTAACGGATAGAACAATATGAGAATTTCATACCAAGTCCGTAACCTTTCACGTTGAAAAATCATTTTGAACGGGGAAAAATCCCTTTTTGACAATAGTCCTTTTTTCCAGTCATTTAATCTTCAACAATTTTCCAAAGCTTTTCCAGCTTATTTGTTAAATGATTTTTTTACTGATCCGTTGCTACGTTCCAGGAAATTTTTACAAATTTATAGAATTAACTTCCTTCTTAGAAAGCACGACGACGATGTGCAAAAAAGAACGCACTTGTAGATAATATAAAATGAGAAAAAAAGATTATAACGAATAATTACTGATGTTGGTTGCTTTTTTTTTATAGAAATTAATAATTTCTAATTCGGATTTTTAAAGTAAAATGCGCATCAGTTTTTCATTAAAAATAAAAAACTATGGAATTCTTGTACTTAAACAATAAGAATCCCAATAAGCATTTAATATTGTATAAACAAGAATACACGGTAACGAAGTAAAATGTTCATCGTACGTATCTATGGTCGAAGATAAAGACATTTTTAGTTTTTATTAAATATAAAAAGGGTTTAACTGGTATTTATATACCTACGTATGATTGAAATTTCTCTGAGACAGATTTCGTTAAAATAAATTTAAGTGCTGGGAGAAAACTAGAAATTTCAAAGCAACGAATCATTTTATTCAAGCAGGAAATGGTGGTACCGCCTTGTAAATTGCATTAAACACCGACAATGTAAAAGCCGTCACCCGGTGTCTTTTAATCAAATTCCTTTGTAACAATAAATTACACTATAGCGATATGCATTATTGGCATTTAGCACGACAAAGTTATCAGAAAATTACTCGTAGAACACTTAACCGACCAACAATGAGGATCTGGGGAGTAATTAGCTTTTAACTAGTACTCCATCTTTATAATAATGAAGATACTCATATCTTTAGGATGAGATATGTGACTTAAAAGCCTACTGATAACTAAATTTTTTTCGCCTTCAATTTAGTTTTATTTTTATGACAATCCATCTCAGTAATTGAAGTGTAGGAGTACCCGGTATTTGCATTTACCTTGCAAGTTTCGACGTATTTATAAACCCTAGACTTATTATGAATAAGTAGATAGGTAACTACAGCTAGTTAGTGAGTGAGTACCTGTAAAATACATGATTCAACTCCTGGCACCGTTTTAAAATAATTCTTTGAGGGAAAAAATGAATAGTAGGTAGGTAGGTAGGTAGGTACAATCAAAAATTTGTTTGAAGTTATTCACACAAACCGAATAGGTTTTCACGAATTATTTTTCAAACAATACTGCTTATTATAATTTTACTTTCTGTTTCTTGCTTGCCAATTTTTTCTATCAAAGTACATATTTGTTGTTTTTGTTTTTTTAATATTTACGTTTTGTACGCACTAAGTACGTATTAATTGAAATACGTGACAGGTAGTCTGAGTTTCACGGCATACGCTAAAGATCCGGGTTGCCAGGCGGCTTTAAATAAATTTATTTCATTTATTCATTCATAAACCATAAATCCGGAAATTTAACACCGATTGTAGGCAATTTCGATGAATAGTATCATCTTTATATTGTTTCAGGTGCGTTTCTCATACCATATTGCATCATGTTATTTGTAGGAGGAATACCATTATTTTACATGGAACTAGCTTTAGGTCAGTTTTACAGAAGAGGAGCAATCACCTGTTGGGGTCGAATAGTACCTTTATTTAAAGGTAAAATTTATGGTTGAAAATAGTATTAAACTTGCATAAACGTGTTACTCAATCTTTTATTTAAGTATTCTTATAAAACGCTGGTGTTCTTCGAAAATACTATATTTTTTCAAATTACGCTTTCATTACATTTTCCAATTCAAATTTTCTTTCAATAATCAATCTGTATTTTGTGTTTTCTTTAGTTCTTCCATTTCACATCACTTAAAAGGTTTACTGCGCCAGCATAGGTGCTATATCTTTCTCTTTTTTTCTGTTCGTTTTGTTTAGCTTTTTTACACGGTATGAAGAAAAAAATACTACTACACATCTTTTTCCCGCATTATCAGTATTAAAATTTACTAGAAGAAAATATATGTATAGACAGCTATTTCTTTCTGATTTGGAATTTCACCTTTTATATTCGTGTATTTTTTATTTCAACAGCAATATCTCATTTCCTTCTTTTTATCTTTTTTCTTCCAAATTCGTTCCCAACGACAGGAAATTAAAACAAACAACATCTCCATTAAATTTAAAATCCATTTTTATAATTAAAGTATTTCCAACGTTTGCGTCATTACTTCAGAACAATAATATTAAAGTACTTAGTATGATATTATACTTCATATTGACTCGAATTTTATTTTATTGTTTTTTCAACCATATTCGCCATATTTTCATCTGTAGATAGAGAAATATAGGTACCTACCAAACATAACCATAGCAAAAGCTCTTACTGCAAAATGTTCAAAAATAGATTGATAATTTTGATTTCACACAACTAATTATACTATGAGCTGTTTTGATGAAATAACAAAACACACTTTCGCACAAAAATTACTTTATTAAATTAGCCAATCTCATTTTAAAAAGAGATGGGTGTTAAGTAAACGGTACCTATTGTGATGTGAAGCAGTTGCTAATTCGTTTTTTTCGTTTCTATGCTTGAATCGTATTTACAAATAAAACGTATGCACCTACTTGTACGTGTAATGAACACAAACACGACATCTTAAATATGTAGATGGAGGTACCACCTAGTTAACTAATAATTTAACGTTATGCAATATAGTTAACGTCGACATTGTCAGCTTTAAAAAGATGTTCATGTTGATTTTCAGGCATAGGATACGCAGTTGTACTTATAGCATTTTATGTAGATTTTTATTACAACGTGATCATCGCATGGGCTCTAAGATTTTTTTTCGCCTCCTTTACCGATCTATTGCCTTGGACTACATGCGATAATCCATGGAATACGCCATTTTGTCGTCCGGTTCGTATTAAATCTACTTTATTTCGAATATTCTTCGGTTATCAAATTGTTCACTAATCTTTTCGTCTCAATACCTAATTAACGTAATAAAACAAATAACCAATTTCGAGATAAAATTCAACTGAATAAATACAACTTCATACTTTAAATTGATATTCAACTTGAGAACCATAATCCAAAATATCCAACCAGAAACTCTTTTTTCAATTCTTCAATTATGTTTACGTGTAATTGAAATAGTCCGCCGTAGCAAAACGAACCCCAAATCGACGCCAAATGAAATTTGTTTAACTGATACTCATCGAAAGATATTGTTTATAGCTGTCACTCAGCTACTGGAATTCGAATTACACGAATAATGTCACTTTATACGGCAATCTAAATGAAACTATAAACAGTAATGGCACAGATGAAAATACCACTTCATCTAGCATCGATAAAAATTTCGCTTCTGCAGCAGCTGAATACTTCAAGTGAGTATAAAATTGTCTATTTGTATGTATATTTCAAGAAATTCCACATTATGTAAGTATTTGATAAAGCCGATAGTTATAAAAATTACATTGTAATTATTTTCAATTTGCGGTAATTTTTTTTAAAATTTCTCAAAAAGTATAAATCTCTTAATTTATTATCATTCGTCTATGTTAACTAAGTTTCTTAAAAGAACTTTATTTCTAGCCGAGCTATATTGGAACTACACAGAAGTAAGGGTTTAGACGATCTTGGCGCAGTAAAATGGGACATGGCTTTATGTTTATTTATCGTTTATCTCATATGTTATTTTAGTCTTTGGAAAGGTATCTCTACTTCAGGAAAGGTAAAAGAAATCATATAATTTTAAAACTATTCGTTGATATGATAAAAATGAATACAATTTGTGCAGGTTGTATGGTTTACAGCTTTATTTCCATATGTGGTGCTTTTATTCTTATTAATACGAGGAATTACGCTGCCTGGATCGGGTCAAGGCATAAAATATTATTTGAGTCCAAATTTTAGCGTTATTACTCATGCCGAAGTACGTATTAAGTTCAAGTTCGCATGCAAAATAAGTACCAGTTTTTTTTTTATCGAATAAGTTTCCCCTTACAAATTTTTAATCGGATGAGACGAATAAATTCTAGAATAAAAAATAGCAATCTATAATAAATAAAAGAAAAGACGTTGGGATTGGGATTTGAAAGGAATATGTATAATACGAGAAAACCACATACAATCAAGAGTATCACGATATTTTTCACATGATAAATGTCATATACACTAAACATGAAGTTTCCATTTCCAGCTTCGTGGTATAATATTTCACTTAACGCTTTATCCGCTTTATGTGACTGGAATAATATCAACAGGTTGAGAAAAAAATCACCTAAGAATGGAAATAATTCGCATTTATGTGTGGTATAAATTAAAATATTCGATAGGTTAAAAAACGTTGAAACATTTTGCGACGTAAATCGTAATTTTGATCAACTTGTGTTTTTTTACGTGCTAAATTAAACATCGAGTAACTTTATGAATAATTCGAGCGGTGTAAATATATTTGTTGGAAAATTCGGCGAATTATCTCAGTGTTTATGACACTTTAAATGATGTTTCGTTTTAAATCATTCAGTTGCAAGTATTGTATTTAAGGTGGAAAATTATCTATCATACAAAGGTTATCTTTAGTAGATGAAAACGCGATGATAATGTTTCTTTTATACCATTCGACTTGGAATTTCGTACCTCTGTTTTCAAAAAGCCGCGAATAAAATCGTCTAATGATCTAAAAGCCTTTAGAAATAGATAACAAATAAAGTTACATCTTTGAAACGTTTCCTGTATAAAGTTTTGAAATGACAACTGCACCACGTTTGAGCCTTTCAAACAATGGAAACGAGTACGCATATTACGAAGAGAAGACTTCAATAATGGTAGCCGGCAGCATGTTTTTTACGCATTTTGATAATAATAATAGAAAAAAAAAACTGCTGCCTTATTTTCACCTCGATATTAAATTGAAACGAGTATATCTAAATGTATCGCAATGTGATCAAGGATTATCACTAGGGACAACTCATGCAATTTAAACAACTCTTACTTACCTAATATATCTACACCAGTGGTATGCGGGAAATAATCCATTTTGCTTTATACGAATTATTACGTGATCCGTATAATACGGGTAGTAACTACGGTAGTTCCTCTTTTATGTACTACTTAGTACTTACCTATTACATAATGAATGAAAATGTCCAAATTATTAATTACCGACATAATTAAGCCGTGACAAAGATCGCTATTTTTTCCTCAAGTTTTACATGATTGGTTCACGGATATTACTTTTGATAAAAAAAATTCAGGATCATTTAAAATTTCAGGCGACTGAATTGAAACTGTTGACGACGGATTTATTCAGTTTCAAAATAAATTGCATATTTATTAACATAAAAAGCAAAATATAACTTTTTAAAAAAATTAAATTGATGAAAAATCATAAAAAATAGAAATCATACTTGAATAATTTCACAACGAAAATTTGTTGAAATTTTTTTGACTTGACTATGGCACACAAACTCGAAAATCGACACGAAAAAGCACTACAAAAAAGCGTTACAAAAAAAGTCACAGCGTCGTTATGGTAACGTGTCACAGCCATGAGTGACAATTTTGATATTTTCATGTCATTATAACATGTCATAAATGACACGTCATCGTTATAGTGACGTATCATGCTCATGAGTGATACGTGATCTTATTGTAGCACATCATGACGACATGTCTAATGATATGGTTATGATTGGCATATGATCATGCCATGGTGACAAGTCCGATGACGTGTCATGATAACACGTCATTGTCGTGGTGATATCTCATGATCATGTTATGATAACAGGTCATGGAGATATGTCATAGTATTGTCATGATGATAGATGCAGTGATACATGTGATGATGTGATTATGTCAGGCAATTATTTCACGTTTCACGAAAAATACAATTTTTTCATGCCGTTACAATATGTCATTGATGACCAGTCATTGTGATGGTGATGTGTCGATAATGTTGATATTTTCATGTCATTATAACGTGCCATAGATGACACATCATCGTTATGGTGACCTCTCATGTTAATGAGTGACACGTGATCATATCTCGGTGGTATGTTGTAATGGCACGTCTAATAACATATTATGACAAGTCATTGTCAAGGTAACATGTCATGGTTATGAGTGAAATTTAAAGTCTGATGACATGCAACGAACAACATTTTCGCGAAGTGACATGAAAATGCTGTGTTGCGGACTTGTTCACAAGCTAATTTAGCATTCTCAGTTTTTCAAGTAAACAACATCGTGGCTTGAAGCTTCGCGTAAGAACGGAATTTAAAACTGTACGTAAAAATAAAGCTAATAAAATGTTTATTATCTGTCAACATCAAGACACGAAATGACAAAATTAACTCGTTAAATTCACAAATCTACAGGAACAATAAGTTAGTTCAGGGGTGTAATAAAATACTACTTACGTAGTAAATCTAGTACATATACTAGTACGTGAAACATCATTAGGTACTACATCTTTCATCCTTCGTATGAAATTTACTTGAATAAAACGAGGACGAAAAATTGTTCAACGAAGTTCTTCACATTCAAACAAACAAAATTTATCAAGCAAAATTGAAATTAAAAATTAATAATTTGATGTATGAAAAAGTTATACCAACGTATTTAATTAAATAAAAATTTTTTTTGATAGGTATGGGTTGACGCTGCAACTCAAGTGTTCTTTTCTTTAGGACCCGGTTTTGGTGTTCTACTAGCTTATGCTTCCTATAACAAGTATCACAACAATGTGTACAAGTAAGTCGAATTTATTTATTAATTTAAACTAAATAAAATACAAACATTTAGGTATAAATTGAGTACTTTAATGATCCAATTCGTTTGTTAATAGAGACGCCTTACTCACAAGTTTAATCAACTCATGTACGAGTTTCATAGCTGGATTTGTAATATTCGCTGTGCTCGGATATATGGCTCATGTATCTCAAAGACCAATTCAAGAAGTAGCAACCGAAGGTCCAGGACTGGTATTCATCGTGTATCCTGCCGCCATAGCTACTATGCCTGGATCAACATTCTGGGCGTTGATATTTTTCATGATGCTGTTGACACTAGGATTGGATAGTTCGGTAATTCTTGATACTTGGCGATTAAAACTATTAACAAAGTCAACGTTTACATTACTACACAAAAACCACTTAAGACGAATTAATTAACGAAAATAAATAACTGCATAAATTAGATTTTAATGACTTCTGGTGTTCGATGCGAACGTCGAATAACTATTGAAAAGTGTTCATTTGTCTTCTTTTTAAAAACAACGTTGGGTATCCCTGAAGGGATGAAATTTACTATGCCAACGTTAAAAAACAAACGAGCTTTTAAATTTAGATTTCGAAAAAAAAATATTTTAATAGAAAGAACTCGGTTGATAAATTTTCGAGGTAAATTTAAATACGAAAATTGACCGATTCTTGTCATCTCAAGAGGAAAAAACTAACATTAATGACATAAATATTGACTCGCGCAACAGAAACGATAATTTCGTAAGATTCTATATAACGTATTTTATAATAAAATTTCTTTTTTTTTTCACTGATGCGCCTACTTTTGATTAATTTTTTTTTTCAGTTTGGCGGATCTGAAGCGATCATTACGGCTCTTAGTGACGAATTTCCAGTCATAGGAAGAAATCGAGAAATATTTGTAGCTTGTTTGTTTACATTGTACTTTTGTGTAGGATTAGCATCATGCGCTCAGGTAAAAATTTTGCAGTGTTACAAAGAATGTCGTTGATACGGTGACAAATGTTTCAGGGCGGATTTTACTTCTTCCATTTGTTAGACCGTTACGCCGCGGGGTATTCTATGCTATTTGCCGTATTATTTGAATCCATTGCGGTTTCTTGGATATATGGTGACTAGATGATCAAATTTTAATCATAATAATTTACGTTTTGCTTCTTATATTTTTTCGCTGCTGTAACTAAGCTTACATGGCGCCAGGGTATTTATTAAATTAAAAAAATTGGCGTTTATTTTCTTAGAAAAAATTAATATGTAATAAGTTTTTAGATTTATTTAATAATTTTTTTTTTTCAAATTGATTTGTTTATTTTGCTTTAAAGGATTTTTATAGATTGTAATGACGTTGTGAATGGCTTTTTGATATGTTAGCAACTAGGTATTTTTTTCATTTAATATTTCATAATTTGAGAATTATTTCGTCAAATCTGATCAAAAAAACATCTTACTTACAGGGACTCAAAGATTCTGCGATGATATCAAAGATATGATAGGTTTCGCTCCAGGCATATATTGGCGTTTTTGTTGGCGATTCGCTGCGCCTTTATTTTTAATGGTACGAATTTTAAAATCAACACGATGCACTTAAATGACATTTTATGCTTATGGAATTACTGAAAAAAAAAACATTTTAGTTCATTATCGTTTACGGATTAATGGGTTACGAACCTCTGACGTATGAAAATTACGAATATCCGCAATGGGCCAATATTTTCGGATGGCTAATCGCCTGCTCGAGCGTAGCAATGATACCAGGAATAGCGTTTTATAAATTGGCTACAACGCCGGGTTCTTTTTTCGAGGTATGTATCTGAAAAATATTAAAATGAATTTTTCTCAAAATAATACCGCGCTTACTCACAGAGACTGGACGTATTGATTACTCCGTGGCGAGATCATCATCAACGTACCACTCGTCCCATTTCGTTGAATGGAATTGATGTCATCGATTCGGCACAGATTCGTTTGACTAGTCCAGAAGCGACGGATGAAGTATAAAAGTAAAAGTTAACGAAATGAAGATGAGAAAGTTGCATGTGTTTTTTCGATCAAGAAATTTTTCTGGTGCTCTCAGCAGGAATATTGCAACGGATTTGTTAGTTTAGTTAGATTTTTGTTATTTTCGTTAAGTCAGCATTTTTGGAAACGCTTATAATGACAATAATTAATTTAGACCTCTTTATAGCTTTAAATGGATAATACTTTTGTAATTTTAGCGTATCTTTAATTTAGTTGTATACTTAGCTTGGATGATAAATCGAGATGCTGAATTCATGATTCTCACCCAAGGACCATCTTACCTATTAGAAATTTGGCAACTAAGTGTATCAAAATAAACTGCCAAACGTTCGAATGAAATCGTAAGAAATTAAATGTTGCAATATGATAATTTCGCGACAAGTTCAGGATGTGAAATTACAATTACGATATTCGTCGAATATTCAGAGATCCTCTTTCGAGGATAATTTCTAATATTTATTAACATCGTCAAATTCATACCTAGTCAAGAAGACAACAAAATTTCAGAGTTTTGTAACAGAACCTCACAAAATATGCAACGGTTGTCGTTATCACAGTAATAAAAATATTTGCTTCTGACTCTCTCAAAATCTTAATGTTTTATTAGTTTTTTCACAATTTTTTCAACACACCAAAAAACCATGTAATTTCAATTTAAAAGCGACAAAATTTCAAATATTGAGTAGTTAGGTATCTAAAACAAATCTCCGCCATTTTTATTATTTTTTTTTTGTAAAAAAAAAGAGAAAACGTGACAGTTTACAGTTCACTAGTTGAATGTGAAGTTGAAATATGAAGATCCTGCGTTGTATTGTGTAGTGTCTACTGTATGTTTGATTTGTATACGTAGTATAACTAAACCTATACAGGTGGTTGAAAAGAAACGGTAAATAAAAACTTATTTAAAGGACCTGTCTTCGCAACGTTGCCAAATATTTTTATGAATTGAAGGTATAACGTATATTATTGAACCAGTATAATGTAAAATTATTTACAAACAAATGCGAAAATTTTGAAATTAGAATTAACACTAGAAACACTATTTTTCTGAAATTAAAAAAAAATAGTTTGTTCGGTTTTGAGAAGTTTGCTGAATAAGATCACTTTTTTCATCTTTTACGATAAAATTTCATTTTATTGCGTATGAAATAACAAGATCGACAATCAATTCTATTCAAGAGGACCAATTGATTTATTACGATAAGCAAATTTCACAAGAGAATTTAAAATCGATTTGTTTACTTATATCCATTCATAAACCATTGATTGATGGCGAAATATTTTGAATTCTTTCCTTGATGGTTATTCAACCGAAATACGGAAACTATAAAGAACACTGTATTTTTCGTTGAGTATAAACTTGGTGGTATTTTACAAACAAATTGGTTATTTTGTCGTAATCGCCAACAAATAACTTGTTTCATTGAAAAAATCAATTGTTGAGCCGATTGTAACGACAAAGAAGTAAATTTCTCATTTAGCAAAAATTGTCTGCACTTTCTTCACTGACGATTTATTTTTATAAAATAATCGTCGTTTAAAAATGGATAAAAATTTAGAGTAAATTTACTATGTACATGAACACCATCTTAAAGCTGAAAATTTATTTTGAATAATTTTTTTTGAGAAAAAATTTTTTTATCAATTTTTATCATATATCAAGTTCATATAATACCGCTTAATGTTCCTTAATTGTTACGATTTTAGATGGTTTTTATCTTGTACCTAAATGTAAGTACCAAGTATATATAGGGATATTTTTAAAAAATCTTGCTTTCATTATTTCATATTATTGATAATTTATCATTTTATATAAATGTGATATATTCATATACGCATTTGATAATATGTTTATCATATGTATAACGTTTATAAAAATCGACAGAAAACTCGAAAAAAACTACATATCAGCGTCAAGTATTCACCCCAATAATTTTGCAATGAAGACTCATTTTAACCTGCTTTGGAGGAAATTCCATCAACTACCAGTTTTAATGTATAATGGGTATTGTTCGAAAAGAAATTCAGATTACCTCTGCAAACTAACCCCAAACAATACCTTGATTTTTCTTTTTAATATAGTTTATCATGTTAAATGAAAATTTCGTAATTTTCAATTTCCAAAAATTCGCTAAAAATCAAAAAAAAATCTTGAATAGTTGAAATTTTGGTTTTGGGATTTTTTGACAAGCTCTCTCCAGAAATTTTACTTCCATTCAAATTCGACCCGGATACTCGAAAAACTACCCTTGCAAGTATAAATCCACCTACTTATGCATAGTTATTGAAAAAGTTTAAATTTTTCAAATATGTTACTAACGAGGTAATTTTATTTTCAAAAAACGAAAAGGAGGCGAATTTCATCAGGACTGTTTATAAAGAAGGACAATAAATATGTTTTTTTCAATAAATTATCATGGATGTATTTCGTTTCATTATTTTGTTAGATATAATTTTTCAGCGATTTCACGATGTTTTGAAAATTTGTTTGCATGTGCCGGATTTAGCCTTTTTGTCCTCCTAGGCAGTATTAAATTTACCGCCTTTTCAAAAAAAATTTGCCCCTCACCATTATATATTTATTTACCTATACGAACAGTGAACACGTTTATAATTTATTTCGGATACATAATACCTATGTAAGTTGATTAAAGCTAGTTAGTAGTAGGTATGAGTAAAACTAAGATAGGTTCTTTGTTCCAAACAGTTTTCTCCTCGATTTTTTTTCCGAAAAATCCACAATCACGTCTTCGAATTCAATTTTTGTAAGTAGTTCGATAGAAGATAAGGCAGCAGCATTGGGTGTGTAGTGTACTCAGAATTTAAAATCCATTCAAATATTTTTATTTGAATTTCTTTGCAAGAGAAGGCGGCATTTTTATAACAAAAAATTGAGAATTGATATTTCAAAATTTTTCGAATTTTCAAGTAAAAAAAGCGCTTCAAAATTTGCCGCCCCTGAAAATTTGCCGCTCTAGGCAGCTGCCTATGTTGCCTGTGCGTGAATCCGGCCCTGTAAGCATATTTTTAAACAGTCATCTTTCTGTTGGCTGATTCAAAGACAGAACACTTTAAATTGATCGCTACATCGATAAATGCTTTAATTTCAGTTTGACTTGATAAAATAGAATTTCTCTTGGGCTTGATTGCTAATTTTAGACATTAAAGGAGAAAATATAAAACTCTTGAAATTGTGATTGCAGAATTACACGTAGAACATATGATTTCTCGAAGTGAACACCGACAAATAAATAAGTACAAAAATAAATCAACTGAAAATACGCAACGCTTATATTTCATGAACGGAATAATTATAACAAATAACAACGAAATCGTAATCAACAATTTCTGAATATATAATAGGTAACAACTAACGATACGATAAAATTCAGTAGACTTTTTATACCGTTAGTCAGAAATTATAATATGCGTATATTAAATTGAAAGGTAGGAGGAAAAAAAAAGAAAAAAATCTGTACAATATATATAAGATGTTTACAGAATACATCAATATCACAGTACGTTTTCTTAAAACTATACCATTAATATTTAAATATACAAATAAATTATTACCCGGAATTCCGGCTTCAATATGTACAAAAATTACAAACGTGATTCATTTATCTAACGAATAAGTTGAAAAAAAATGACTTTTCGAAGGTGGCATCATCGTTCATCGCTGTCATCACGAATACCAGCAACTCCCGTTTAGCGATTACAAATTTCAAATTATAAGATCACAGAATGAGAAGTCAAATTCTAAATTATTCTTTGGGACATCGCTGCTGATACGAAAAAATTTGGCTAAAACATACGAACTAGCGAAATTGACTAGAAATTGATACGAAATACGGGAGCTACTGACGAATCGGGTTTTCATCGCCATTCGTGTAATCGTGATGACGCGTTGAGATTAAGAAACTAACGAGAAAATCGGAAAACTATTTAAATAAGCTCGTTCGTATTGGTCAACATACGTAGTCGACATAGAAATACGTGTAATAAAATGAATTAAGAAATACCAAGAGAGTTTCATTATTGCATGGCGTTTTCAATAGTACACACCGAGAGGTGAATTTTACACGTCAATTGCAATTGCTGGAAAGTGGAAACACGAGAAATTCGTAGTGTTTACGTCATTATCGCGAGCGATAACTGATAACGATATCGATTTGTTTATTAAATATCCTAAAATTATCTATTTCGAATACATTTTTTCAAAACTCGTGAATTAATGTCGAAAAAATTACCATACGGTGAATATTCAAAAAACGTATCAAGATTCAGGTTTATTCCAGTGTTCTATGTCGTACGAGATGGGAAATTTGTTTACAGAGGAAACAAAATTTATCCTTGTTTTCTTACGTTATCATCTCTGCGGACAATTCCTCTAAGATTTTAAATAATGATTAAGAATATTCATTTCGGTAATAACTCACAGAAAAACAAAATCAAAAAAATCCTCTTTCAGTCAGTGTTGCCAATTTTCAATCCTGTGTAAGAATTCTCAAGAAAACAAGAAAATCTCAAGAATCTTTCATATTTTACAGAAGAAAAAAAAAAGGAAAGCATCGAGATTTTCTTATATTTTTGAGAAAAATCTTGAAAATTTGTTTAAATTTTTAAAAAATTAACAGAATGAAACTCAAAATTCTTTTAAAAAATCGTTTTTCTCCTCCGTGCTGAACTGATGTAAGAAAATCGCGAGAATTTCTCATATTTTTCAAAAGAAGAGGAAAATTTTGCAGTTAATTTTTTTATAATGAGAAAAATCGTGTGAATTTGATCAAATTTCTAAAAATGAATAAAATTAAATCCAGAATTATATAAAACAATTGTTTTTTTTCTGTGCTGACATTTCCCATTTTAATGTATTTTTAATTTTCAATATGTCATATTTACGAGAATTTTCGAGGCAAAATCTTAGAAAAAAGTGAAAGGGCTTGTTGGGAAAACTACTATCTCTCAATATATTTTCATGCATCCCCGTCACATAAAAAATCTTCCAATTGAACACCCAAACAAAACGTATTGTAGTACGCAATTGTAAATAATTTAAGTTGGATTTTTTCTACAAAGTACAACAATTTCACCCATCAAATGATGACCAAATCACATGGCGTATTATATCAATACACGACACCATCAAGCATCAAGAATCAACCAACAGGAAGTTTCGCACTTACGATGTTGCCACATATCCAAAGAAGGGAGAACCCCCGTAATAAAAATTCGGACCAGCGATACCCAGAAGTGTTTTTTCTTTACGGACGCGAAGTCATTGTTTCAAAACAGCCAAACGATACAACCTCGAACAATAAGGTCGCTCAACGTGTATTTCGTAGCCACGTTGAAAATGCCTTTTTTAAAACGACAGACTATCTTTTGTTCGAACAACGAAGTACCAAAGAACACCACCGTTGATTCCTTCAGGGGTTAAAAAAACACACCGAGATATGAACAAATAAAAATTCGCAACAAAAGACGAATGAAAATTACACCATTTTTCATCAGTCGCCTTTTCAAATAAATCAGGTAAACCTGAATACTCCTCTGTGGTCATTTGACACCGAAATGAAAATTCTTATGAAAACTTCGAATAAACAAAACACACATTTCGGTCTCGAATAAAAATCACACAACCATGTCAAATTCGAAATTTAGTCTTGTTCTCACGCTTCGATTTTTACCGATCCGCCTCATAAGCGTAGTAAAACAATAGCGAGGTATTTTGACATACGAATCTAAAGATAACGTCGAAATGACTATTTAAATCACTAATAAAAAAGAGTCGACTCGGTGGAAAAAACGCCAAACAATAACAACCTAAAAAAATTAACCTAATAACAACTTGTAAATAAATCGGTATTTAAAAATATGTAACCATTTGTAAGTAAATTATCTATGTACAACAAACGTAATCAAAAATTAACAAAATAATTATACAAAATAATGCTATAACATGTCGCTTAAATTTACTTTATACAATTTACCCTGTCGATTTCATCTAAGAAAAAACAAAGAACGTGGTACGCGTAATTCCTTTTTCATAATGAGTATATTTGCGAAACATACGCAGAAATCATACGATAGGATTTTAATAACTTAAAATAAAACGGTGCTTCAAGAAAAATTGATATGTGAATAAAGAAAAAATATTCGTTTAAAAATTAACGCAGTTCAACACGATACTACTTTTAGTCACGTACCATCGATTAAAAAAATTCGAAACAGCCAAACGCGCATACGGAATCAAAACTGAATCGTTTTTTTGAAAATTGCCACGAATTATCAAAATGCAAATATTCAATTACGATAAATTTCAACTATGTATTGTCGCGTTAATGAACAAAAATACCGAAAATTATCCATAATGAACCCACGAAGCAAATTTAATTCCATTTTACGTCAAAGAAAAACAAATTACCAGGTCAACGAGATATTTCCACGTAGAGAAAATCGTGTCTATTCGAGGAATCAAAAAATATGTACGATGTTGGCTTCAAAATCGTAGTGATTCATTAAATACGTCAGAATTCCAAGCATAATTAATAATTTCGTTTCGAAGGATTATCCTCGTCTTTGATTTGATCGCTCGATAAAAAGTGCAATTTTGAGGGAAATTTTCTGATTTTTGGAATTAGTCGAAGGAAAATTTAGAATCACAAAATTGAAACATTTTTTTCAATACAAATATTCCGAAATATTCATCGATTAATCGTTTGCTTATTTCAGGAACGTGATTGGGGGGGGGGTCCGCTCGATAAAAACCAATAATATGACAGGGTGACATATAAAGATATTTTTAAAACTGTCTAGATACCACATCGACACCCGAAGATATCTGGTTACACGACCACACATAATTAAATGATACGGGATTTATCTACATATCCGATATGAACGATTTTCAACATTGGTTTTTTTTTTTCTTCAAAAATAATTTACTTCATTGAATAGACAATCAAAAACGATTGATATCTGAAAATGCGAGCATTATCTCGGTTTTATTTTTATATCTGAAAATTATCGCTTGCTATCGATAGCGGAGCGTCTTCATAATTAAAAAATTTATTAAACTCTCTACGACAGATTAAGGTCAACGTAGCGGGGGGTATGCATTCTGAAACTGGAATTAAAAAATTGAAAATATTTAGACCATCGTGAAATGACGAAAAAGCTGATATCACAATCGTTAGTTTCAACGTTACCGAACTTGGAATACACGTTCGATGATCGTAACCTGAAGTTTCGTAAGAAAAACGAATAATTTGAAATGGCTAGATTTTTTCATTATTTATCGATGGAAAATTCACTACGACGAGAGGTACATTTCGATTTTAGATTTGACATGATTTCGTTATCTAATTACAATGATAACACTCATCGAAGACGTTTCGATTCATTCTTCTTTATCCGATACACACGACATCGATGCACGACTACATTTTTTGTGAACTCAATCTAAATAAAGAAAATAAAACCATCAAAATACTTGGACATATTTTTCCAAAAAATTCTCAACACGATAGGAAACTCTCTGCGTTTATTTAGCATCTGAAAATACTCGCGATTTCAACAATTCAACAATGTATCAGTAAATTTTACCGACACGTAATCAGGAAAAATTAACGAATACTTCCGTTTCATTATCCACTTACAAAGGTCAACAAATTTTTAATGTAAATTGTAAATTAGATTCGCGTGGTAAACACGAAACAAAGAAAATACCATTACAGTCGAAACGAATGCTTGCGATAAATCTCAAGAGAGAAAAAGGATACGCCAGCGTATAAACTCGTAAGACATTTGCCTTGACCTGTATAGTAAATTTTGGTAATTGGACTCTACAATAGTGTCACCTATTTAATTAGAGCACAGAGTTCAATTAAAAAAGAACATTTTCTTTGATTGCGAACGGTTGGCATAAGCTGTATCAAAATTCGTTGTATTATCTTGTTATCACGATGTTGGAGAAAATTGGATAAACGCATTTTTTTCGGTTTATCGTAGTTCGTAGGTGTTGGATACCTCGACTATCGCAGGATACCGTTGGAACATTTTATTAATGAATCTACTACAAATTTAACAACGGCATTATCACGTATGATTTGAAAAATATGAGTAACGTAGCAGTTCAACGAAATCACATTACGCATTCAACAAATACGCGTACATTAACACACGAAACATTCTATTGAGTACAAGCATTACAAATAAATTTCTGTACAGCAAATTCGATTCATGAAATTGCTAAATTCATTCGTCAATAAACGCTTTTCCATTGGTAAATGGAACATATACGGGTCATCTTCCATTTTATCACTAAATGGAAGTACACATACAACCGTCTTTCGTGAAGTAACTGCTACGTAAAAGTAGCACTTCTTAGCACAAAAAAAAGAGGGAAAAATTACAAACGTAAATAAGGTCAATAATCACAGTAAATTTTCGTAGCAAGCTCTAGATAATTCGTTTAAAAAATAACAATAATTCATCGGTATGTAAATTAAATGAACGACGAATTTCGAAAGAAATATCTATAGCAGTCTTGAATTCACATTTAAATCGCGAAGTTAAGTATTTTGGATACCGCAACGCCGGGAGAAAAAAGATATGAAAAGCTCATTAAGTGCGATAACCCGAAGAGAATGTTTATCGATTCATCATGAAAGAAATACAATCGATATGAAAATTTGGTTGAATAAATGACACAAATACGTAGATAAAAAGGAAAAAGACCGAAGGAGTACAGAAGAAAAAAAATAGAACAAATTAAAGAACAAAAATCACAGCTTTACGACTTGAAATAAATTATCAAAAATCTTCGAATTCGGCGCAAAATAGTTCATTGGCAGAACTTAGTAATGGAAGCTCTTCATAATCAGGAAAATTACTCGTATCTGTTGGTCCACTCAACGGCGGTACAATGGGCGCTGGATACTTTTTCTGCAACATGGCCATCCAGTCTATAGTTTGGAAAAATGGATGCTTCTTTACATCCTCTACACCACCGCTTGGCCTACTTCCTAAACGTTTGGTAACATCTATTTTTAAAAATTCCGATATTACGCTTCGCAATTGTCGACTCATATGAGCTGGATACGTGATCTTGCCGGCGATGATTTTAGCATAGACGTCTTCCGGTTTCTTATCTTTGAACGGAGGCTGACCGTTGGTCATTTCGTACATGAGGATACCAACGGTCCACCAATCCACCGAGTAACTGTAGCCTTTTCGTAGGACAACTTCCGGTGCCAAGTACTCTGTGGTACCGCATCTCGTCCAAGTGCGACGATTATCAATTTTCTTCGCGAAACCGAAATCAGTAATCTTTAAGTATCCTTTGGAATCGAGGAGTAAATTTTCTGGTTTTAGATCTCTGTAAATTATTCCCAAATGGTGGAGATACTCGAATGATAAAACAACCTGCGAGGTATAAAAACGGGCCATAGTTTCGTTGAATCTTCTGTAATGCTGTAAATGCGAAAACATCTCGCCGCCAGGTACAAAATCCAAAGCCATGTACAGATTGCAATTGTCTTTGAAATTGTACTTCAAAGTTACTAAAAATGGGAAATGTACGCATTGTAAAATTTTTTTTTCATTTTTCACATGCTGCAGTTGATTAGAATCGATGACTTTTCCTTTTTCCAAGATTTTTAAAGCGTAATATTTCTTAGAAGGTTTGTGTTGAGCGAATACAACTCGTCCGAAATGTCCGGTACCCACGGTTTTAATCGATTTAAAATCATCAGTAGTAGCTACTTTTGATGATACGTTCCTAGCCCATTTCTCTTCGAATTTTTTCTTAGCTTTACGTAAGAACGCTTTCATATCAGAGGCGATGCTATGCCTGCTACTATGTGATGAAGAAGTTGAAGCCATCGTTCGATCCATTGATTGCTTGACATGAGACTCGAACGTAGCATTTAACTGATCATGAAGGAATATCAATAGTACTATATCAAATTTTTCGATTTACCTGGTTACAGAAGATTTTCAGTTGTATACAATCTATGTTCCAATTTCGACACTGATATTCGAAATTCAAAATGTAATCGAGTTGCGAAATCAATACGTAAAATTTATCAGCACTTGACTAAAACGATTTACCATTTTTGATTAGATTTACTAAATTGATCACTGTTTACAAATAATAAAAAATTTAACTTTCTAAACCCGCTTTCAACAAGCAGAGGCTTGTTCTTTACATCTTGTTCACGTTGCACTTCATATGCTGTTGCTGGGGTTTGGAGCTTTGATAATGAAATGCACAGAAACTTCTAAATTTTTATCAGTAAAAAAAACAAGTGACATGCAAATTTCTTATCAAGGAGAAATTTTGGCGAAGAAACTTTTTTTTTCGCTTTGCTCGAAAAAATGAAGGAAATTTTTAAACAAATCAAGTAGAAGACTTAAAATTTTAGCAAAAAAAACTTTTATAAGCGTTTAAAAAGAGGAAACATGATTTTTCTAGCGGTTCAAGAAGTTTAGTCACAAACAAAGTGATAGTTCGCGTCTGAAATTTGCGAAAATATTTTAAGATGAGTGCGTTCGTTTGCAAAGAATTCATTCTAAATTACAATGATTTTTTTAAATAAAAATGATCATAAATTTGTCATTAAAATCATCAAAATATTAAAATAAGTTGAATTTTTTCTAAAAAATGATTTTTCATTTTTTATTATTACTCCTCAACCAGGCTCAACTTGTTGTATTTCATTCCTTCATTAATTTCATCAAGTCAAATAAATTATGCTCAAAAAATAAACAAACTCGAATAAACCAAAAAAAAGTGATTTTGAACTCAAAGATAAGAATGTTCACTCAACTCTCACATTTTTGATTTTCTTTTTATTTTCAAATAGAGATTAATTTTCACGTTTTAGTTACAGTATTAATGCGATTATAGCTACAAAATGGTATCGGTTCAGAACGGAGAAAGAAATGCGATCGCGGAGTCTTGTGTAGAAGATAGAAACGAAAACGACGTAGAAACACTAGTATTCAAATACATAGCCGAAAATAAGTATAATGATTTAAAAAGCTTATTCGCGCAAAACAAAATTAAAGCCGATATATATGATAACGATGGAATGACACCTTTGCAACATGCCTGCTACAAGGCAAATAAAGATATCGTGGAGTTGTTACTTGAACATGTAAATCATTTTAGTAATCCTTTTTTAAAATTTGATTGTTTCTTATAATTTCGTCAACTTTAAGGGTGCTGATGTGAACAATACTCATCATTTACATAAATACACAGCTTTACATTTCGCCGCTTTAGCTGGAAATCCAGATATATGTTTATTACTGATGCTGGCTGGAGCCAAGTGTCATTTAACGAACACCGTCGGACGTACGGCTGCACAAATGGCTGCATTTGTTGGTGCGTGAAAATTTGATTTAGATGATATTCCGTAGTCGATCGTAATCTGCTAATACTTTCAAATTACAATTCCATTTAGGTAATCACAATTGCGTCGTAGTAATAAATAATTACGTGCCCAAAGCGGATATAGAATATTACACCACTCCCAAAGGAGTTGAAACTAAACCTAAATTGAATCCCAGTCTGAGTGCACCTTTGTATAATTATGTAATGCAGGTATGACAATTTTCCATTGTATATCTGTGTTTAAATTGAGTTCATTTTTCTACATTTAATCAACTGTACAGGTCAACATTCATCCTGTAAGATTGGCAGTCAAAATGCCAAATGTATTATTGAAAGAATACTCTCAAGTAAAAAAGGTGTTGGAACTACTTAGCGAACGCGAAATGAAAAAAGGTTCCGAGTCAAATGAAGTACTTTCTTTTAAATTTCACTATTTGGGTTTCATTTTGAGCGAAATCCACAAAATCATGTGAGAATTTTTACAAAAATATTTGTATGAGAGATTGTATTGTTAAATTTTACAATTTTTCCTTATAGATCATCGGAAAAACAAACTGACCCCGTTGAAATTTTCGCCAAGAAAATTTTGAAAAGTCCACGTGGAGAAAAAAATTTGGATTTATTGCTACGAGACTGCGTCAGAGAATTTCCCTATCGGGAAGGCACTTTATTTCAACAAGTACATAGTTTACATCACTTTTCTTTTTTTTTCTATTTTTCATTAATTTTATAATACCGTAAATTTTAGATGGTGAAAAGTCTAGCTCGCAAACAAGACTCGCCACCTGCGCTAAATGTAATATTGAGTGCAATAAATGGTCAATGTGGATTCAATAGCGATGATACGCCTTGCGTCACATGCGCCGAGCCTAAAGCGTATAAGAAATGTTCCAAATGCAAAGCAGTCCAGTATTGTGACCGTGAATGTCAACGTTTGCATTGGTTTATTCATAAAAAAGAATGCGCCAGATCACCTACCTCTAATTTACCAGCTGCCAATAAGAACGAAGATAAAAATAATAAAAAAATAGATACGCAACATTTAACCAACGAATTACAAAATTTAGGAGTGAATTAATCTCGGTCTTTATTTTGTGATAAAAACTTCCAACTTCAATTAGTTACGATCTGATAAGTTTTTTACTTTTCTCACCAAATGTTTTGTTACGACCGGCATAGATCATTGAATTGATGCCTTTGTGTTTGAAATGTCCCCTGTGTTAAAGGTATTGAGTGATCTTTTTTCAAATTATTTTCGCTTTATGTGTGAATTTTCCGAGTTATCAACATTACGTAATTTAAGTAGCTTTTTAGAATTTTTAGCTGTTTTTATTTTGTATCATTTGCTGTATGAAGTTTTGAACCGATTACCTGGAAGTTTTTACGTGATTTTTTTGCGTTCTTTGTGAAAGTTTTTTCTCACTTTAATTTGATAAGTGGCAATAATATGTGACTAGTCTGAAACTGTTTTTTCTTTATTATTTTTTTTTCGAACAGTTTAGTGATGTTTGAAAGTTAGAGAATCAGATTTTCATACAAATTTTAAGTTTTAGCTTAGAATTAATGAATTAACGGAAAATGCAATGTGTCATTTTGTAACATTTTTATTAAATATTTCAAAATGAGAGAGTATTTGTTTTCTTCAACAAGTTGAATATACTACATGATCCGTAAATGAATAAACATGATAAATACGGTTATTTCGTAAATAAAAATTGAAATAAGCTCATAAAACAGTCGGTGGTGAAAAAATACTCTAAGGTGAGCAAGAATAGTGCAATCTACCCTATCATTAATTAAGTAGAATGATCTTGGTGAAATTGCAAAAGTATTAAAACTACCTTAATTTTAAGCGTTAAAAATATATTATAAAAAGAACGCAACGCATAAAATGGTAAAAATGTAAATTATTTGGTATGTTGGTAAAATTTGAAACAGTAATGCCAATATGACTTCATTTTTCCAACAATAGGTAACCAGCGATCTTCTCTTTCAAGGTAATATTTTGTCTCACTTTAGTAGAAGGCAGTAACTGATTGGTCATCGGACTGGTTAGTTTTCCTGATTGAAACCATGCTTCGATGGCTGATCGTTCATACGTGTATCCATCTTCGTAAATATTTTTAAATGTTAATTGATAATAGAACGTATATAGATCACAATCTAAATAACAATTTACAGCATACCTGCGCAGACCACTGGATCTTCAAATATGTGATGAGTAATCGGGCAAATGAATTCATGGGGAGTTTCAGAAGATTCATTTTGTACGTCAAGTGAGAGATCGTTAACTGAAGAAAAAAATTAAAAACATCGATTTTACGAAACTTCGGGATACATGACGTAATACATATAAATTTTACTCACTGTGCGTATCGATATCGATTAATTTATTTGCAACCTGAAAAAAAAAGCAATACATAAATATCGTTCCATTGGAAACCGTTTGTGATTTCTTTAAAATAAAAGTAAGTATCACAGGCGGAATTTGACGTAATGCAAAACTACACATTATCTTACAAAACTATCAGGTTTGGCTGTCAACCTGTTCATTGCGAAAGCTTCAAATTCATCAGATTTTTTTCTTAAATCCCATATGATAATGGTTCTGTCCAAGGTACCTATGTGAAATGTTAGCATTAATCATACGTCAAATACTCCACAGAATAATAACTAAAAATATGTATTACCGGTTGCGATGAAACATCCATCGTACGTGAACGCACAACAAGTCAGCATAGAATCCTTAGCATCTAATACTTGTAAACAAGTACCGGAGTGCTGCAGAATTGTTATTTGTTAAGTACAATGGGGAATATTTAACGTAAAATGAAATATAAGAATAGTATTATTTACCAAGTCCCAAATACGTGCAGTTTTATCAATCGCAGTTGAAGCAACGATTTGGCACGAATTAGGAGGGAAACGAACACAAGTTATGTCACCTCCGTGTCCATTCATGACTAGAATTTGACTAGCTTTAGCTGTAAGCTCATCTAAAATATTGATGTGCCATAACTTCACTAATGAATCGTTACCACCAGTGACCAACAAGTATCGATCTTTTTGTTCTGAAAAAATAAACATAGGGAAAATTTATTTATTTACAAAGTAAATATGTACTTCGAGAAACGAACTATAATTATACCATTTATTGGTTCGTCGGTCAAACAGAAATCCATACTCGTGAAACCTAAATCGTGAACGTTTTCTTCGCACAACATGCAAATTGTGGTGCATGGCGTGACACACCATAATCTAAGATTACCACCTGAGCAACCAGATGCAAGATATTTGGAATCTTTTGTAAATGCTAAACACGATACTGCATCCGTGTGACCGGTCAAATTGCTATACAATTAAAAAATATTACACATCGTGACGAAAAATTTAAGGAATAAATAAATGAATGAATAAATAAATAAATACGCTTTTAGCTGCAAATTGTTCACATCCCAAACACATACGATTTCGTCATCTCCCGCAGTTGCTACGAGGCGAGAATTGGGTGAGAATTTGCAACATTTCACACCTCCTTCGACATTATGAACAGCGCCGATTTGGTTATATTCCTGAGTTAAGAAAGCAAAGAATAAAATTAATCAAGTTGGGGAGAAATATTTTGATTGAACTCAGACTTACAGTCATACTCCAAAGGACTGTTGTACCATCAACGGAGCAAGACGCTAACATTGTTCCGCATGCACTGAAATCTACTTGATTTACGGCATACTGATGAAAGTTCAAAGGTGATACAGAAAATTCGACGAATTTGTTGTTGCTAGAACGATGCCACAGTCGAACCAGTTTATCTCTGAACAAAAAATAATAATATCGTAAAAAATGAAAAAATTCTCCGACTGATCCTTCTCCATAAATATTTTGAAATCGTGAACTATCGAAGTATTCATATCAAATACCAAACGATGAAGAAGAGAAAATTCCAAGCCATACTTACGTTCCTCCGGAAACTAAAAAATCATCTTTTGAAAAAGCGCAAGAATTCACAGCGTTTCCTAAATTTTCAATTTTTTGATATATTCTCGAAATATTTTTCTGTTTGAATGGACTGCTAGGTTGATTAATATATAAATGCTCCTGTAGAAATACGAGAAGCGTTAAAATGCTTAACAATTCATTTCCAATACATTTTCGTTTATAAATTAATGATTACGAACTTTTTTAGAAAGAGAAGTCTTAATCGTTCGCTCTCCAGTGAGATCCCAAATAATCACAGTTCTATCATTTGATCCTGAGGGAAAAAATGAATAGCAATACACTGCAGAACAATTACTTATTACATTTAATTAAGTTTACCCGTGGCTAACAAAGAACCATCGAATGAAAAACAACAAGTGGTAACGTAACGCTGATGTCCTTTGAGTACTTGTAAACATTGGTAATTGCTATCATCAATCTACAGAAATTGATCAACGTACTTTCAAAAAAAATTACGATGAAAAATATATACAAAAACCTCACAACTAACCGTCCATAAACGAGTGGTTTTGTCTAATGATGTAGATGCAATCACATTACCAACGAAATTAAATTTCACATGAGTAACTGCAGATGCGTGACCTATGATACTGAACAATAATTCATAGGTACACTGTCCGAATGTCTCGTTGATCTTTTTAAATGTAATATTCCATATTTTGACTAAATTATCATTTCCTCCAGTAACAACTTTGTATTCTTTACCTCTATCTAAAAATGACAACTATACATCATACAAATTTCTTATGGTAATAGATGCAGGCAGCTACCTTCATTACAACGCATTTACCTGATATGTTCATTGTAGGAGAAAAATCGGCATGATTAATGCCTAAATCGTGGCAATCGCAAATACACTGATCTGGGCTCAACGATTCGTTTGAATTCTCATTTTCCAAAAACTTCGACACATGCCAAAGTTTAACGAATCCTGTAGAATCACCAGTTAGAACTATTTTCGAATCAGCTGATATACATATGGTTGATATCGTTTCATCGTGTATTTGAAAAGATCTGAAATTTTACCGTAAAAAATACATTATTTCATTCGGAAACATTTTGGTGTGTAATTTAAATTCATCACTTTTTGAGCGTTTTTCTCGTAAGATTCCAAACACAAATGGATCCATCATCCCCAGCCGAAAGCAGAAGTTTATTTTCACTAACGTAACAAAATGTACGAACACTTGCTAAATTGACATGCATTAAAATATGCAATAATTCTCCATCCTAGAACAAAACATCGACACAATTAATCACGGGTGTTTACGTGTATACTTGAAAATAACACATCAAATAACTACACAGCGATTTATGGAGTTATCTCACATATCGCCGTCTTCCGATGATATCGTTATCTTCGTAGCATTTCAGAAATTAAATAAAAATTTACCTCGCTGTTGAAAATGGAAATACTCCCATCTAAAGATGATGTAATAAGTTCTTGTTCTTCTAGAACGAATTTCACTTTACTAACACCATATTTATATTCAGTTATAGGGGAATAGGAAACTTCGACAAATCCCTGTCCAGGTTTCCACTCACAAACCACCACTTTTTTATCGCTAAATCAAAACAGAAACTAAATTCTCTAGAAAATTGAAACATTATCCTACAGAAAGTAAATCAATACGTACCTTGAGCCTGACACAAGCCGGAAATTCTCATCAAAATCGCAACTAGTGATATCACTCGAATGGAAATTCAAAACTTGAAGAATAGATGCTTTTTCGATATTTTGTTTAGGCATAATTCAATCTTGAAAACGTAATATTTTGCCTGTAAACGCGAATTTTCATTTCAATTTCAAACGCGAATTTCTTTGCCAACTACAAACGCAATTTTACGTTTATTTCCTTTAGAAATATATCACCGTCGTTCAATAATATTTTCCAGGTTTTGAAACATGAAAACATCAAACACGATCGCTTACTCGCTTTGGTTACGCTTATCAAATAGCTTCATTACTAAAAGAAAACTATTGATAAAAACACCAAGTGGGGGAATGACGTCATTGACGTATCCGTCGATGGCTGAATATCGAAGTAAGAGTAAGTTGAGGTTCGCAGGGATCTGAATTTGTTCTATATTATAGTCTTCGCCGTAATGACCGCATTGGGAGGAAAATTTATTACCGCTGAAATGCAGAATAACTAGACTGCATCGAATTACTCATTACATTAGATAGCTAAGGCTGCTTCCCTTGAAGTGCAAATTTTTCAAGGTGGCATGTTTTTAGAAGAAAACTAATTTGAAAATTTGAAAATTTGAGCAACTGCCAACGTCTAATAGCCGTAGCTGATAGCTATGCAGTTAGTAATCATTAATCAACTACTCCATAACCATTCATTCAATTGTAATAAAAAAAAATGATTAAGCGTGATAATCATCACGTCCGTTGTCCACTTATGCAAACAGCAAACACGAGTCATTCAACGTCACCAAATCAAATACTTGCGTTTTATTTGTTACACTATATAAACAGTTTCTTATAATTTTAAACCTTCCTAGTTACCTCAATACGTATACGTAGATAAAATTGATTCAAACTTTGAAGTTCTTTCATCTGCTGTCTGTGTCTACCTCTAAAAGCAATAATAACGTCCTCGTACACTTATACAGGACAAAAAGCGAGTTTCAGCTCGTTCATCGTAACTTATTCGATATCCGACGCTTTCTAAATAACGAACCCCCTTTCACAATTCGCAAACGTATCACGATAATATGACCACATAGTGAAGTAGATAACCCTCTCAATCAGACACGTTTGATTTCAGCGTACTCCAACATGAAACTATTCAATTAAAAGTTCGAGTACATTTTTTCAAAATCGAAAATCGACAAAAACCCTCGCCTATATGACGTTGACATGGCAACATTTCTGATTGTCACAACACATCTCATAATTTTGACGTAAATACGTATCTATTTTCGCAAATTTTTTTTGCACTCGTATGACAAAATAAAGAAAATTGAAATAGTCGCACATTAACATAATGTATTCTATTTTTGAAAAATAGGTACCGCATAAAAAAGCATTTAACAATTTGGTAACATAAGATAGTATTTTGAAAAAAAATCCATATAAATTGACACAAACATCGTCACATCCTTTGGGATTATTTTTTGTTACAAATAGTAGTACATCATCTATTGCATTGTTACTGCGTTAAAATTATACAAATAACATCCATACGCTAATTTTTTGTTTCTATACACAATATACAAATTAATAGATTGTAATTATCTAAAAAATATGGAATGTATAGGTATCAGTAGGTATTAGACAATAATTAGGCTTTCGATATTCACACAATAGAGCGAATATTTTCAATTCGATAACTTAATTAATTAACAAACATGTACATTTTTTCGTAACTGAAGATCTGAAAGGAGAGAAGAGGCAAGGAAGAAAATGAGGAAGAAATGTTACACACAGTCCCTAAATGTTACGTACCGCTCAGAAGACAATTATTATTCGATTTCATATGCTTAGAAAAGGAAAATGTATCGGACTCATTATTTTTTGTCGCTCGAAAATCCCTTCGTAACGTTTGCAAACCTAATGATTAATTCAAAATATTCCTATTAGAATATCCCATATAAATCGATTACCTACTTATATTCGTAGCCTTGAAAAGCTTACGGTATGGTCAAGGGCTACGAAAGGAAAACTTGAACTATAATTCAGAATTTTTTACAGCTACAAGTAGAATCATGACTTTAAAATATTCAAGCTCTTTAACATTTCCAACCAATATTAATTTTATATTACAAATTTCACCAAAGCGTGTATTCAAGTATTAACGACAAACAAAGTTTGCTTTTATGAAAATATACCGAAATAAACTCAAGCTCAAATTGATTTCAAATAAATATTTATTTTCGTAATTACGAACCGATATACGACGCGATGCTCGGACGTTTATACATTCTTACTAAATGTTGATAAATTTCAAGATCACTAAAAAGAAAAAATCAAACAAAATCAATACAAAAATATTGTCGCAATGAATCTAAATCGATTCACGAGGTAACCAAAGTGCTTATACTATTCACTAATTTATTTCAAAGTAGAGGTTTGAACAAAAAAAAATCTCATTTTGCGACAATTTGGATTATAAATTTTCAACAGTTTCGAAAAAATGCACACCTTTGTTAACGAAAAAAAAAAAAAAAATGAACACAACTTCGCTAAAGAGTTATTTTTTACGTTGAGATCTACTCCAACATTTCATATATACTCTCGATACAGATTGAAGACAAACTTTAAAGAAGGAAAAGAAAAGACGTCAGTGACGTATTTTATACTTCACGAATCTTGTAAATAAATAAGATTAATGATCACAACAAAGGAATGCAACAATTTCACGTGTCAAACACGTAATTAAAATAGTATACAATCGTTGTATTTTAAGCGAAAAACTTAACGGATTATAAAAATAACTAACAGCGTTGCACTATGTGCCATTTCAATAAAAATCAACACCAGCGATATGTTTATAAGTACTGCACAACAATGGTAATATTTTTAAACTTCTCAGTGAAATTTTACTTGTTATATATTTTATAACAAATAGTATCATACGGTAAATACAAATAAACGTAATCAACAATGGAATACTTAAAAAGTTCATATAATAAATGCACGAAATTT
Organism: Maconellicoccus hirsutus; assembly: GCA_003261595.1. Classification (NCBI taxonomy): domain Eukaryota; kingdom Metazoa; phylum Arthropoda; class Insecta; order Hemiptera; family Pseudococcidae; genus Maconellicoccus; species Maconellicoccus hirsutus. Next base: position 105,819 of record QBDW01000503.1, on the reverse strand, counting down.
CTACCCTTTCTCCGAACATTATCTCACTACAACTCTAATACTTTATACTCGTCGAACATTAGGAATATTTTCAAACCTATCGCGAACCAGCAACAATTCGTCATAATTAAAACTAGCGAGCATTGTGAATTGTCGGAAATAACATCTTTCATATATTGAAAAGTAACATTTACGACAAAAAAGTAAAATTACCTATTTGCGATTTATATATACCTTTGGTTTTCGTAATAAATTATTCCTTAAACTAATTTTGAATGAGTTTTAATTATTCTAAAAAAAAGGACTTGTTTAAATGCCGTTACGATTCATTCAAATGCAGATTTTCATTTAATAAATACCAACTTAAATCTTTCGAAGCATAGGTAAATTTATTGTATCGGGTATTTCGATATCTTCTAATCTTATATTAGAAGGATTAAATGGAAATCGAACGGCGAATTGTAACTTCGTGTCCATTAGCAATGTAGGCTAAAATATGCAAAAAACCAAATTAGATTATTTTTATGCACAAACAATAAAACACGTATTTTTTACACGTGATCGGTAATTTACACTAACCTGTTCGTTTCCTTTTCTTTTCTCTAATAATTTTTCTTGTACTTTTTTAATGAAAGACATAGAAACCTTCTCCTCATAATCATCTCCCGGGGTGTATAAATTCAATATCTTAATTATCTAAAAAACGAAATGAAACACGATTTAATAACCATTTAGTATCTTTAAAAAACATCGAGAAACCGTCGTTACTTGATTAGCTGTCATTTTATTGCACATATCACAAATACTATTCACGTCATCATCAGATTTACGAGCTTGTAAGAGCTGAGCAGCTTGAATTATCGGTTGTAACATTTCCAAAATAGTGGAAGTCTACGTAATAAATATTTCACGGAATTATTACCGCAATTCGCGATTTTTTTTTATTGTCAATTCGAAACTAACCTCGTCATTTCCTAAATTCAAATCTCTTGCCCATTGCTCCAAATGTGACAAATTATACCTGATTTGCATGCCTTTAGTCCAATGGCATAATTCTTTGCGAAGTAACATGTTATTCATAATAGTAGCGCAAATGAAATAGAATAACTGAAAGGAAAAAAATCATGAGTACCTCATTTGTACTTTTATACGAAAAATCTAATACTTTTTCGAAAACACAAATCACCAACCTGTTGAAAAGCTTGCACGATGACCTGATAATCGATTCCTAGCAATCTAAATAAATTAAAATACTCTGTCAACTGTTTCTGAAGCGTGTCTGGCGTTTGAGTAACAGGTGTATCGGGGTTAGTCACGGATAAAGATCTAGTCAGATGTTTTCCGCTCGATAAGCCTGGAATAGCTTCGAATTCCAGAATGGCCACTAAAGCTAAATCTTTGATTTTATTCTGCATAGTGCGCAAAGTAACTTGATAGAAATATATCGATTGATCGCTTAGCACTTGGCGGTATTCGAATAAATCGAAATTCTGTAAGCATTGGGCATTCTGCGCGGGGGTGTTTTCTTCTTGGAACATCTGTTCACCGCTATATTGCTTTAACGTATGAAGCAATCGGACAGTATTCGAGAGCCACAAAACTGATGTTTCCAAATCATGCAATTTGCGTTTGACTGTTTTTTTAACATTGTTTATGAAACCACATAGCAACGATCTCACCTACAAATGATAAGTGCGCGTGAATTAGCAGTTCGTAGTTTTGTTGAATATTGACGAATAAAGCATACTTTGTTTTCGTCGTTGATATAATCGGTATGTCTGATACACATGAACAATATATAAGCCGGCAATCCGGGTAATAAATTCATGGCAATACTAGGCTTCAAATCTATCACAAAAGTAATATTGTAATTACAAATTATTTGATAATATCTATAAAATGTTAATTATTGTTTACCATTTATCAAAATTTTCAGAATAGTGGAAATATCATCGGCAGAAAATTCAAACATTCCCATATAATTCTTTTCTTTTTTTCTTACAGATGGTAATTCACTGTTAACTATGCTAGCAATCACGGAGGTATTCACGGAATTATTTTCAATGATCGTATTATTGGCACCTGAAAAAACATATTTACATAAAGAATATTCGAAATTATTTCAAAGAAAATATCGATTATATTTACTTTTTTCGTTGCATTCGTTCAAATAATTTTGTAATTGTTTTTTAATTTTTCTATATTCTTTCTGCAAAACATCGTATTTGTCGCGGAACTCCTGAATAAGAAAATAAGTCAAACAAGTAGAAATTTTCAAATGTAATAAATCAGAATTTTCAGAACTTACCAAATTTTCGGCTACAACACGATTTACTTCTGATGCCAAATAAGCTTCTGCCTGAGACTGAGGCGATTTTGATATATTCACAGCTAATAATTGATGCTGCCTCTCGTTGTCTTCTTTTAAACGAGCAATTTCTTCTTTAAAATCTTCTTTCTCTTTAAGCCATAATGTTTTTTCACGTTGCAATTCTTCTTCTAGTTGTCTAATGACATATTTTTCAAATGTGAGAAAGTTATACTTTCTGTTTGAAGAATGTAAATTACAAATACCTATTAATTTTTTTCTGCGCTTCAAACGCCAAAACTAATTCGCCATCTTCATTGATGCTTTCAAAATCAGCATCCGGCGAGTAATTACTTTTTGCGATACTTTTCAAACCTTCCGTATTATTAACCAGCACGTTTCGTAGTTGGCTGCACTCTTCTCTTCTTCGAATCAGTTCAGTTTCCATTTCATGGAATTGATCTAATGGAATTTTAAAACATGATAAGTGATTTTTCTCGATTAATTTACTTAATAAGAACGTTCATAAACCGCGTTTCGATTCTCTCACCGATTAACTCGTTGGTAGCTGAATCAGTTTGAGATTCTACCACCGCTTTCCTTAATTTTTCTAGATTACTTCTTAATTTTTCATTTTCGATTTCCAATTCTTGAATCTGAAATAAGAAATAATAAGAAACTTTCCTTTTTTCTTCACTTTTTTTCGTAATTACTTTGAAAGAATCGCGTGCTCGATCGTTGTACTGACTACCAGATATGAATCGTTCGGTGTTATCGATTTTCTTTGTCAATTTGTCTCTTTCGAATTCCAACGACTTCAATTTCTGATGCAATTTCAACAAAAGTGTGACGTCTTCTTTCTACAAAATATAAAATTGTGTTAAAAAACGAAACGTACTTGTAAATAACCCTGATACTCGTATTGACTACAATCGAGGATATCTTTTAACGACTGTTGACCAATCACGTGCAAGCGATTTGAAATTTTCAAGTTTAATAGTCAATTTTATTTCACCTTCCAGGGTTATTTACATTTAATTGTAACAAATCGCTATCAAATATGGTGTTTCTTTTTTACACGTTACTTACTTCAGCAACGACACTGGCGGTTCCATCAGGAGAACCTCTCGAATTATCCTGAATGGAGATGGTACTAGCATCGGATAAAGATCTATGATGACTATGTCCCTGACTCATTAGTTCTTTTTCCATTGCTTCCAATCTCGCCTCCAGGAGATTTCGTTCGGTTAATATTTTCTGATACGCTTCTCTATCTTGATCTTGTTCTCGCATCAGGATTAATTTTTCTTGTTCAATTTTGGAACGAACGATTTCTAAAGGGAAAAAAATCCAAACGATGAAATATCACGCAAATTGCACGAGGATGAAACTACATCACGTTAATCTAAGGTATTTATCATTTGGACATATGAAAAAATAACGTGTATAACACGCAATTGCCAATTTTACCTTCGACATTGACTTTGCTCTCGGAAACCGACTCCTTAACCGATTCGATATCCTTCATGAGTAATTCCTTTTCACGTTCTAGTTGTTTGTAACGTGTCTCGTATTCTTCGATTTCTTTTTCTTTTGATTTTTTCAATTCTTCGTTGACATGTACTTCTTGTTGATACAAATTCACCAAGTTGTTCAATTCGACGTCTCTTTCGGATAACATAGAACGAGTTTTCTTCAATTCGGCTTCCACGTTTTTCAACGCTTCTAATTTTTGCTTGGTTTCGTTTAATTCCGCGAAGACGTTTTTCAACGAGCTCATTTCTTTTTGCTGTAAGCGTAATTTTGTGTATTTAAAATATCTGCGCATTTGTTCGATGTTGAAAAAAGGAAATGCGTACCATTTCGTCCATTTTTTGCTGCATCGTGATTATCTTGTTTTCCAAGCCTTTGTTTAATTTTTTCATATGCTCCATTGAACGTGCCTCGCGTTTCAGTTCCTTGAATCTTTTTCTCGCCAAAAATCGACGGATTGCGGATTGACACTTGATGATAGATCGCTGAGATTTGACGTACTTTTTACGTTGTAACCACGCACGAAATGTGGATTGAATAACAATGGCCTAGAAGTAATTACATTTTCGTAATTTGCTCGATTTATAAATACATATCGAATGCATAGAACTTCACACTTACAGCTTTCTTTTTCTTCATGTTCTGATATTTCTGGCGCGCTAGTAAAGCTCTGCCGTGCGTTTGAATCATCAACACAGCTCGTCTGATTTGTTGATATTTTCGATATTGAATCCATTTTCGGACATTTTTTTGAATCGTAACGGAGGCGCGATGACGTCTGATGTGATGAACTCGTCTGTAAAGGAAAAAAATACATATAAACGAATTATCTAAAATGAAAAAAAAAATGAAAAAAGAACTCAATATACGTAGTCATGTTTAAAAAAACAACAAATACAACATGCGCGTATAAATTTCAAAACCACGTAACGTACAACCGATTTAGTTTCCGGTGAACGCGACACTAATGTCCGTTATTGTGTTACTCATTATTACCCTTTTTTCCGTCGATCACTGGCAACGCCTGTTTTTTTTTCATTTTTATAGTATCAATAGATTTATTTCATAAATTAATACGCTATTAACGTTTAATATTCGCGGACTGAGAAAATCGCTTTTTCAAAACCTCATTAGCGCATATTTTAGCTTAAATGAAAAAAAAACAAAACGAAAACTCGAAGTACTAAATAAGAATTCGTGCGAATACATAAAATTATTTGCGTCAATATTACATGTCGCTTCAGTGATGTACCAAACGCAAATCTACAAGATGAAATTTACCTTCGAGCTAAAAATCCACGAGTAACACGTTGTAGAAGTTTCACCGCGTTCAAGACTTTCGTATAACGTTTTCGTACGAAATATCCTCGCACGGTTTTTTGTATTAAGATGCAACATTTTTTCAGTTTATCTGATCGCAGACGTTCGAGAAATGCAACTTGGCCGGCTCGAAAGAAAATCTTCGTTTTACCGTATTTGAATTTATCTTCATCCTGAAATTAAAAAAAAATAACGGTGAGTAATTTAGCGAAATTTTTATTCGTTTTTAAAAAACTCCTTAAAATCATAAATCAATTTATGACCTTGATAAATGTATTTAAAATGAACTCGCAACTATCCCGAACATTTGGTCTTTGGGATGATTTACATAGTACTTTATATCTACTATGAAACTCCGTATACAAGATTCTGAAACAATCCAAACATCGGATATCGTATCAGCAATCGAATAAAAACAACATCGAAACCCTCACGAAACGAACCTGGAAGGAAATCCAGCAGCACTTATACGAATAGTTTCCAGTACACCGCAGGCTCTCAACTGCTGCACAGCTCTTTGAGGATTATATACAAACGCTTCTTTCTGATCGTTTGGTTTGATGCATCTAATATAATGAGGCGTTGTGGCGTTTAACGTCGCCATCAACGCGTTCAAAGAATCACGAAATTGAGATCCAACCTGAATCGGAATGCATCGAAATTAGACAAAAAGCTCGAAAGATCATTCCTCCTACTCACAGTTTTTTTATGCTGTTTGTTAGCTGGGCTAGTAGCGGACATTTGTTTCGACGAAGCAACAGATACCCTCATTTTGTTCGAATGGCCAATGGTGGCCGCGTGTGATGCCACATTTAATTTATTATTATTTCCATTTTGAAACAACTTCTGCAGCAATTTATTACCGCTTTCTTTTAACACCACGACCTGTAAAATAATTCAATATATTAAATTTTGCTAAGAAAATTACTCATTTATGAAGGGATTTCGATTTTTCTACATATTTTTTACGACTCATTCGACCATCGGTGTATGACCCGTAAGAAACTCCACTCATGCTTTTCGCCGCCATTGGTTTACGTCAAACCTTTCGCTTTATACCCTTACAACCGACCTAAGCCAATGCCTTCGCCTCCGCGCAAGAAAATAAATTACAATAAACAACCGCAGTTCCCGATACATCACAACTACGCCGAGAAATTAAAAAGAAGAGCAACCGAGACGGCGTTGCAATCGAAAAATATCCTTGTCGATTACGCCATACTAGCGGAAAAATCCTTCCATAAGGCGACCGAGCCTCCGAAATGGAAACCCAGACAAAACAGAACGTATCAGTATCGTTACAAGATAAAACGGGATATACCAATAGTCTCGTGTAGATTCACCGAACACGTCATGATGTATCGAAAGCCGCCGTTTACCATTCCAAATGCGAGACCTTGTCGTCGACCGGAATTCAAAAAGATTACATCTTGTTTTTTAAAACGCGACAATGAAATTAATAAATAATTACTTGTTCTTCTATCACGGTATCTTTGTTTTTATCCAAAAAGCCGTACGTTTGATATTCCACGCTATCGGCGAAATGCTTGATGATAAAGGAATTGGTGCCTGGAGAAGAAACAGAAATGATTACTTGATGGAGAAGATTAAACCAGAGGTATTCGCTTACCGAAACGAGGTTTGGCGAAATGGTTATATTTTGAGCATTTCCCGTATAGTTTATCTGCCCACGACTCGTCGGTACCTTTGGGCATCTGCGAATACAATTCGTGTAAATTACCATAATAATAAACAAATTAATTAATTATAAAATAAAACATACCCTGCACTCTTCATCAAGTAAATCTAAAATTCCCAACCTAGTTTCTATAAGATCGATACACGGTTGATTATCGTAAAAATCGATAAATTTCCATTCAATATCTTCCTTCAGATATTCTTCTTGATCGAGTTTAAACACATGCTGTAAAACGTTCAAAAAATAAACACGACACGTAAAAAAAAAAAACATAATTAAAATAAAAATAAACTTCACCATGTTAAATTGCTGCTGTAACTTTTCGTTGGCGTAATTAATACAAAATTGTTCGAAGCTATTAATTTCAAACGTTTCGAAACCATAAATATCCAATACTCCTATGAACCTATGTTTTTCGCTGGTTGTTTCCAATGCTCTATTGATCATTTTAACAATCCAGCAAAATAACTCCGCGTACATATACTTCGCTAAAGCATCCCGAGCTCCTACAGCCTAAAATTAAACTCGAAATTATTCCTTCGAAGCGTGCCATCGAGAATTAAAAGATGCAAACCTCGCCAGCGTTCATCGGCTTATCGAAAGTTTCTTTCATGCTAACGATCCTTCGATGACACAACCATTTACGTAATTCTTTGCTATTTAGTTTCAATAATTCGGCCATTTTGACCAAATGGATATCGTCATCCTGAAAATAAGTGAAGTTCAACGTACAACGGTGCTATATGCATTGCGCCATTTCGCACAATATCAACCTTCACCTACCTTAATAAAACTAGCTTCCGAATCACCATGCGCGCCACGAGGATTCTCGCTTATCTTAATGTTTCCGAGAAATAAAATACCCGATAATATATAAAATATATCTAGTTGATCAGATTCGTCAAATCCTAACGTATCCAAAGCGTGTTTCGTTTCGTGGAAGCATTTTTCGTCGTTCACTCCGCTGATAACGTGCTCCGAGCACAAATATTCGTAATCTTTGGCATCATCTATAAACAAAATCAAAATTAGCCACCTTTCCAGTGACGTAGATATTTAGCGAATATCCAAACCTAATCTTAATTCGGGGTATTGATTTCTAGCCGCGCAAAGCTGATAAAAAACATGATAATTTCTCTCCTCTGGAGCTTGAAATACTACTCGTGATTTTTCCAATAAATACGTCCGCATGCTGGCTCCGACGATTTGATAATATTTATTAAATTGTAATTCGATAAATTTACCAAATCTCGATGAATTATCATTTCGGGTGGTTTTCGCGTTTCCGATGGCCTTTGAAAATGAACAAAAAATGCATGATTAATCAGAAATAAACGATGAACCTTGAGATAACACGTTGTATTTTTTCGTCAACTTCGAAAGCTCGTTAATAATTTCAAAAATGCGACAAGAGAAAAATCCCCTCTCATTTGAATATCGTCGAAGGTCGATGTTTGAATTTTTTACGCGAAAATATTTCGACGATGTTTCGAAACGCATACGTCGAAAATTTCTCGCAGACGTCATACGTCGCTTCGATTACTTAAAGCGGACGCCAAAAGCTCACGCGTGTTTCAAAGAATTATACCTATTAACGTTCACACAAATACGCTTAATATTCGACTAATTAACTGCTACGAAATAGGTTATCACCTTATCTGCTCATTAATCGCCAATATTAACTAGGTAGACAAATTAAATTACAATTAATTATTTCCTAAAATAAATATCTCTCGGTTTTGAGAAATGATAGCGCCCAGCAAATTGCAACAATTAACCCGTTAAATCGTATACGCGTTTAGCTATGTAAAACGTAATAAAATTATCACCTCCATAATGGGACTAGAAGCTAGAACTTTCTTTTCAATTTGTGTCTCTTTCGAAGAGCCGCTAACCGTTGCGAAATACCTCATGACGTATTTCGCCGAAACAGTTTTTCCAGCTCCGGATTCTCCCGAAACGATAATACTTTGATCGCGTTTCTCGCTAAAATGAAAAAAATTATTTTTGCAAAATCAATTTAAATGTTTTACGAAAATTGCTAAATTATAATTTCGCGTAATCTTGAACTTTAATCGATTACGAAGTGTGTTTAAATAGTGTAAATAAAGTAATCACCTTTCTACTCGATTGTAAGCTTCTTCGGCTATAGCGAATATATGAGGGTCCAAATCTCCCATAGCTCTTCCTCGATACGCCCAAATTGTATCATTACCATAAATAGGCAATTCTTGATAGGGATTAATTGCTACTAAGACTATTCCTGTTGTAAATAAATCACGTTTAAAATACATTTTTTTTCAATTATATTATACTCGCGCTTATGAAAGAATTCAGCGAAAAAGCTCTTTTTTCAATCACACATAAGACGTGAACGCATCAAAGGATGGGAACTTGTGAGCAGTGAATTTTTTAGAGAATTTTAAGGCTATTCTTTATCATTCTTATCAGTAAGATTTTTCTGAAAAAAGGGGGTCACTTAGTTACCACTTTTTTTGAAAACTACTGAACGGATTTGACTGAGGTTTGATTTAATTTAAAGGAAATCCACTTGGGAAGAACTGTACGGGAGCTTTTTTTGATTAATTGATTACAAAACGAAAAAAACGCCATTTAGTGAGAAAAATTCAAGTGGCGATATCTCGGCTCCTAAGACGAAAATTGAAAATCTGGCCCGTAGTGGTGTTAAAATAGTTGTAAGAAAAAGGTTCACGAAAAGAAAATTGAAAAATTTTCATTTTCTTCCACAGAAAAAAGTGGTAACTAAGTTTAAAGAGACGGAGTTCGCGGGGGTATATTTCAAGATGGCCGCTGGACAGTTTTGGTACTACAATAAAATTTATAGAGAGCGCATTATTCAGTTATGTACAAAATCGTTCTTTCAATTATCATCAATCATATCAATAGTTCAATACAGTGATGATTCAAAAATCAAAATGAACGAAGTCACAGGCGGTCATAAGGAGCTGCTCGTGACGTAGCATTTCGCTCCAACATGGCGAAATGGTAAAGAATAGCCTTAATGGGCTTTAATTTTTAATTGAACCATTTTTCCGATTAAACCGGCTTTTCCAAAGATACAAGCAAACAGCTTGCGTACGAGTCCGCGACACAGAGTGAAATTTTCATGTCACTTCACGATGATCATGATATGTCACCATAACAATGACTTGTCATTTATGACATGTTATCACGACATAAAAATATTAAGATATCACTCATGAGCATGACCGATTGCCGTGACAACCACGAGACGCCTTTTTATGACGATTTTAAATTTTGTGTGACAAAGCCAAGACATGAAAATATCAAAATCTGAGATTTTTTCAATTTCCCAAAATCGAATAAGTTTTCGGGGAAATCCCAAAATGTAACCAAGAGTTTCAGAATATTGAAGTACGTTTTGTTCAAATTTCCCCTCCCGGTGAGTTCTTTTTGGGTGAAATCCTAAAATGACTGAACTCTGAATAATTTTCACAATCCGAAAATGATGTCAAAATGCTGATAATTCTGACAAATCACGTAAAAATTAATATCTTACTCAATGTACTCGTACATCTTAGCTACTTACCGCAATATGTATAAATGGAATTTTTGTGGCAAAATCTGACTAGAAGGTTATACAGGACAGCAGGCTCGTGTAAATAAGATAAAGAAGTGAGATCATTTTCCCCTATTAAAATATCCGGATTCCTAAGAGGAGGCAGTTCGTCTGTTTTTTCGGTTTTAATCTCGCGTTTCTGCAAAAAAAAAAAAAAAAAAAAAAACGTGAAAATTAAAATCACCAATTTTCATAATCACTCTTTCGCCTTAGCACCCGCTCCCTTAACCTATTGACTGGTTAAACGGGAAATAATTTTCAAGGCTGGTCGCAATATAAAACCTATATTTTAAATAAAGAAGACTTACAAGAAAAATAACGTAAATCGACATAAATCGAGTCGAAAATTTGTCCGTACGATTAATATATTCGTACTTCGATCAACCAATTCACCCCATTCGTGAATCCTACGCAAAATATTTCCTTTTGAAGTGCCACAACATGGTGAAAATATTTCTAGAATTTTTATTAAATTCATATATTTGCAATGTTACACAAACGGTCTCAACCGGTAAACCAGTTCAAAACTTTAGCATGGTTGTAAATGGAATATGTTAAAAATACCTCTTCTAAGATAAATTTATTCTAAATAGATACACTTTTATATATTCGTTTGCAATCTCGTATAAAAAACCTGATCTGTGTTTTTAAATATTCAGTGGCGTTATATGATGTAATCACTCTTCGATGTTAATTTTATTTACTTTTCGATCCATTCAACGATCATCGGATGTAATCAGTCGGTAAAGACTATCGTATTTCTATGTAATTTAGTATTACACCTTAGTGAACTTGAACTTTATAATGACCTTCGAGTAAATGAAATCACCAAAACATGTACATTGTACACCGCACAATTTCGAGTATCTTCTCCATTATTATTCGCATCACGATGTATTCCCGTAAAATATAAATTTCACAAAAAGAATAAATTTTTCGCACAAATTCGATAATCAAAATTCACAATTTGATAAACCGGTCGAACTACTCGGCTCCCCAATCAGAGGTTATGCATTCAATCAATGAAAGTAACATTTTTCAACTACCAAGGAAATTTTCATAATAAAATTCAAGTAGATAATCAGGTTAAATTAGTGTACATCGATTACAACCGAATTTTTGAAACAATTTAAGGCAATTTTTTGCTCACGCTAAAAAATAAGTTTCTTCTAAATTAGTATTTTCTCGCTTTTCTCAATAGCTACGAAATCGCCAATAAATCATAAAATTATTACGCAGAAAACCTACAATCGTCGAATAAGATGATTAATTTACAAATACTCACTTCGCCGCTTTCTGTCAAAACGCTGAGATTTTTTCCGTCGTAGGATTCGATAATCTCGGCGCTCTCCCATACCTCGTCTGTATGAGGTATCCATACCCGAGCGCCCTGAAAACAGAAAAAAACTCGTTAATTTACAAAAATTTATAATTCATAATACGTCGAAGGTAATAAGCAAATTTACTATTTATCAAAAATTTAATCTATTAAAACCGTTTAAGGTGGCAGTGATTAAATTAAAGAGTTGGGGAAGGGGGACTGAAGTGAATAGTTATTATGTGAAATAGAGGAGTGTGGTAGAAGGGAGGGGATAAGTATGATTTTTTCGAAGCACAAAATACGGGTAACGGGTGGCCGACATGATTCAAAACATTACTGTCATTTTTACAATAAAACCGAAAAAAAAATTATTTTCTCAGGGGAACCCACGATCAATCGAACACCCGGTACCTTTAACTTGGTTCTATACAAATAAATGTAAATATATTGCCATGAAGTTTCTTTTACACATTTCTAAAGAGCGTACATTTGAAAAAAATTGAAGTTGACAAGTAGAACTCAGACCCCCTGTACCTCCCTCTTAAACATACCGCTATAAAGATGAGATTTTCATCACATTATGATACAAAAAAAGCGTATAATAGCAAAATTTAAAAAAAAAACATATTTCACCAATATCTACGATTTAATATAGTACTCAATTTAAGACAGGAATTTTCAAGGATGAAATCTTATAATCATACTTCCGATAAGTTTCAACCACTATTATGCAATCGCCTCTATCGAGTTTACAAAAGATGGAAAAATTTATTGCGCATTTCTTCATAATTAATAGTCTACGATAAAGTTTCAAAACATTTGTCCATTACAATGTTGCGTACACAAATACTAATTATCTTCAAAAGTTCTCTAATTTTAGCACATGACAAATTTAAATGCTATCGCAACATCTTGATACGTCGTAATAATTGCAAAACCTTCTCAAACGTCATATTTCGTAGATAATTTTCAAGAAACTGATTTTTAGATATAATCATATCGCGAATTTTTCACAATAAGCAAATCATTTTGATAAAAGTATAATTATTTTTTTCCAAAAATAAACGAGTAGGTAGTTAATTTCGTTTTCGTTCTTCGGGGTTGAAGAAAGGTAATATAATTATATTCGGTGAGCAGATTAGATTACATTGTTATACATCAATATTTGAAATACAATATCAAGAATCAAGATTATCAACAATAGAGGAATAATTTTCCAGTATTCACTGAAAGATATTACTCTTCTTTTCAAATTCACGACTCTTTTAAATTTCCATTTCTTCTTTTATTAGATTTAATTTTCATTTTTCGTAAATGAACTATGTTCTGAAAAAATTGAATGAATTTTTATAATTTTTATTCCTAACAAAAACTAATCTATCTACTTAATTACGAATTTTTGAGCCCATCATTTTGATATTTCACGAAACTTTGTTATCAGTAGTAAATAAAGTAGGTAGTAGGTAACTAGGTACCTACTTATTATCGTAAATACTTCACATTTTACGTTTTTTTTTTTGGTCAATCCATTATTCACATACAAACTCAAATACCATCGAAACATTATTGAAAAATCTCACTTTCGTATATAAATATAAAAATTCCGACGCCGTTGTCCAGAGTTGAAATCTTTTATAATAATCATCTTGCGTTTTCGCGTTAGATTTTCTTTTATGAATTATTAGATCCTGAACAATCGTACGTATCATTTCGACGAAACACGAAAATTACACGATTATACATCAACGAAAAACTGTCTGAAACTTATGACGTAAGTTTCGATGTCATATTTCATTTTATTGGTATTAAAAAAGTAAAATTGAAATAGTGAAAAAAATAACAAAACGATCAGTGTAACACTGCGAACACTACAAAAAAAAATACACTCGAAAACCAAAATTTTATGTCAAAGCGTACAGATATAAAAGTGTTTTCGCACACGATAACATAATAAACTTTCGATTGACTAATTCACACCGAACAAATACAATTCGAACTACCAGAATGAGACAGAAAGCATCATTATGAATATTCACATGTCTGATTGAATTATAGGTAGAAGGGAGAGCAGATCGGTCAATGAAAGGACGTTTATCAACTTATATATACGCCTACAAACATATCGATATGCATTTTATGATACTTTTATGCTTATAAGGTATACAAATGACTGAATATTACGGCGCGACGTAGTACCTCGTACTCATAATTGTTTTCAAGTCGTTCATTAATCGTTATTGTAGTCGCCAGTACAAAAAATCAATTGAAATCGAATACAGCAATACGCTTTTTCTTTTTCATGTTAAAATTTTTTTTATGCATTGTGTAAGAGGGAAATTATAGCATAGAATAATCATGGGTCAACGTGGTACATTTTTGACAATAATTCTCGTATTTTTCAAGGTGATATAAATGAAATCTCAAAATATAATGAAAATATATTCAAAAGACAAAAAATAAAATAAAATACACGCAATAATTATTTTCGAAATTCTTTTTTTTTAAGCAAAGAAAATCCATTCAAATCTGTTTGCTTCGATGACTTGAAATCCTATCACTTTTTATCATCCAACAAAATAATAATTTTAATACAATGAAATCGTAAAATAATATTTGTAGTAAAAAAGTTGATGAGTTGAATTAGAATAATTCAAACAATACCATTCTACGATAAAGTATATTATTCTGTTACTTTACCGTGAAGGATTTCTAAACAAAAAGTTGATAAGAAAATTCCTTGACTCAATCAACCGGAAATTAATGCAGATTATTTTCAATAAATTTAGTTTTCAATGAATGAATTTGTAGTATTTTTTTCACCATCAACGCCGAAATCGTTCATAAAGGAAATTTGAATACGTGGTTTTGTCCTTACAAGAACCAAAAATATGTAACAGAATGATGGCATAACAAAATAACTACGAATATTTTTTAACATACATAAGTTAACAAGAAAATACATAAGGCAAAGTTCTATTAAAAAGTAAATGAGAAATATTACCTTCGAATATAAAACGAGGACTGATTGCTTATCCATTTGGAAAATCTGTAAGAAAAATATAACATTTCGTATTAGGAAATAGCTAAAGATGATATCGAGTTAGAAATAAAAACACATGTCACCGGATACTAATGATAATTCGTAGGTTGAAAAATGAGATAAAATACTGACCAGAACGTTTTATAGTTTATGAAATACGAATTAAATGACTACTACATAGCACATCTAATACGTATGAAAGCACTAGATAAGAGGGTTTCGGGTTAAGTGATAAGATAAATTACACTTCGCTGATTCTTACTGTATGAAATTACACTAAATATTTTTTTACCATCACGTTCACCATTGTTAAAATTTAATTTCGAATATGAAGTAAATTTAACATACTTACATTGCAGCAATGAAAGATTATCCGTTATAAAGCACATACGATAATACAAATCGTTCAAGAAACTATATTCCACGCATTACCGAGAAATCTTATGTTGGTGAAGTCATTTTACACCCACGTTTGAAAACTTTTCGATTACACAAAGCACCGACTTCTGCACTTACGATTAATTACATGATTGAACTGGAAACTGGAATTGTAAATCCACAACAAGAAATCATATTGGCAGTACGTTAAATCGCTTTAGTACAGCGACTCCTAAGCAAGTAAGTACACAACAAAAAAACACCAAACAAAAACAGTGGAAACTCTTCGTCAAAACAGTAAAGCCAGGGCGTTTTCTCTTCTTCGATACTTCACTTTTGGCTCAGTAGATGTTGCTTTCGATGGCCGTTTCATTCCGATTTTATTTTTTTTTAAACCTTTTCATTTCTTCTGGAGTAATGACTAAGTAATCATAAATCAACTTGACAGTTGACATCATTGAGATCTGGTAAAAATTCGACGTTTGAAAAACACAAGACAGAAATTTTGTTATTGTGAGCGACGAACGATTTATAGTTTTAAAAATAATCCAAGACAGTGAATAGAAAATAAAAAAAAGGCGTATATACAAGGTTTCTCTGTAGGAAACTTTTTCGCCCTCGCTTCATTAGGGTATAATTGAATACATAATTTATTTTTAAGAACCATAAAACAGTGTTTTTGATGGCTTGAAACTTTGAAACTTGAGATACACATTGTGAAAATGCTTCTCCTATTTAATTTCAAATTTCAATACCTCCTAAAAAAATTCTAACTTAAAATTTTTCACCCACGCTTTGCGTTTTTTTTTTCTCACACGTTATTTGACCAGGAAAATCAAAATTATTTTTCACTTATGGATTGTTCAATTTTATTAAAACACTTATTTCTCTAATTCTCCATCAAATTTGTGAATTTGTTCCTACATATACTTGAATTTGTCACCATCTTTAACGTGATAGCAATTTATACACGAAAACTCGTATAAACTTGCATATGGCGAATGCACGCCAACAATATTACAACAGATGTTTCTGAATGCCTTTCGGCTTGTTTTGAAAATTACTTTTCTCTCGCTTTTCAAACTACATGCAAGTCGAATTACGCGAGAATTCATTTACGAATTAATAACATATTTAGTAGGTAATATTTGTTTGCTTGGCATTTTCCTTTTTAATTTGTGAAAATAATTTTTTTAAATCATAAATTAAATAATTTTTGCAGCGCAGTCGACATTATCAAAGGAAATTGGCGTTGTAATAACCATACAACATACTTAAACCTATCTACGTAATACGTGTGTGTATTTATTTCGAAATTTTAGCCGATGCGATACGTTGATGAAGTTTCAAGAAGTGCTATCAATTTTCCACGGTAAATTGCATCACTGGTGCGAACTTTTCGCTGTCCCTAACCGATAATGCTATTTTTTCATCTATAATTACGAATCCGTGTCGGAAATAAGTGCGTTGACGTGCCGTAGTAAAATACATACCTTTTTTTTGCATTAGCATATCGCTCTTTTCTTTATTCATATATTTATTTTTTTTTAGTCAAAAACTGCTAATCTTTTTTTGCAAATTTGTTGTTTTACATTAAGAAAATTTACTATTTGTTATTTTAGTTCGCAACACACATGTTGATTCTCAGATTAGGTAGGTAAGGAGACAATCTTGCGAGTTGTGATGCCGGGATGAAAAATACTTTCTATGTGAATATGAAGTTGTTCTCACAATGATTATATAATCATGAAAGAAAACATACTTATTTTAGTTCTTCAACCCTCCGTATCCATATTAAGCTTCGCTGAGCATCATTCGTATTCTGTACTAACGTTTAATCAAAAATTACCTACATTTGCTATTTTCGTGGATACGATACCTATTCAATAGATGAAGAAATGAGCAAAAAAAAAAATTAAATATTTGAAAAATATTCAAAAAAAATGTAAAATAAATTCAAGACATGATAAGGATATTTTTTTTATTAAGCCAACTTAAGCTATCTAGTACCATACATATATTAGTTAATTACATTATTACAGCATTGGGCCAGGTCGATTTATGCGATACCGCTAGCTAATTTATCGCAATTTTGGGAATAATCTGTAGTAGGTATATTGGTAAAGAGGAAAATTTTAGAGTATCGAAACTGCTGGTGTTCAAGCAATAACTTAAGCGATCAAAAACAACTTGATAAAAATTATTTAATATTTAGGTAAGTTACTTACTGAAATACTTTCGGTAGATAAAGTATCAAATACATACTTTATCACTTACCTATTGCTGAAAATTTGCTTGTCACCATAATTAATGTCATTAATTACGAACAAATGCATCGAATTGATATGATTAATTGATTAGTGTAAACGGGGTAAAGAAATGCAAGGGTAGAGGTTTTTGGATTTCTACTTTTTCCTTTATATTACAATAGATTATACAGTTGATCACTTAATCTCTCCAGATTATCACAAATGTTCAACCGTTTTCGTTGAGTAGATTTTAAACGAATATTTTTATATCACTACTTACCTAAAACGTGACGTAGAATATATTATAACTTTTTAAGGATTTAACAAGTATAATAATTTTTGCACCTGACGAACATTTTTAATGGCAACTTCATACCGAAGCTTTATGAAACTTAGGTGGAATTTAATTTATGCGAACATTCCAACGAACGAGACATTTCTGTGACTTTGCGAAGGGAATTAAAAAATTTTAAAATTAAATCCATCAAATTTTATATTGGCATAGACATATCATATTCAATACCCATCGCCATTTTCGTCTAAATATTTCCAACAATTTTTGTTTTATTTTTTATACTTACTATTATTATTTTTAGGAAATTGATAATTTTTTGAAAAAACAACTCTATCAAATATTTGTAGCTCTGGCTATGTACGTAGTTTGGTACAGTGAACAAGAACTTAGTTTTCAAGTTACTTTTGAAAGATAATCAAACATAAATTCTGTTTTCCTAATTTTTAACCTTTTATTAGATGACTGAGTTTGGTTTCTAAAATAATGTACCTATTACATATGTACCTACATATTTAGGAAAGACATCAGTATAATTTATGAGAATTGACAATTAAGTACACTGCTGAAAGAAATGTCTCTTTATTACGAATATATTCACGAAACTTGAATATTAATAACAACAACAATACCTACGCACATAATTCAAGTGAAGAATGTGTCAAGAATAAATCCAATAAATAATTTAAACTCATATAATTGTACGAATAATTTCATTACAAGAAATCTACGTAAAATTTGACGCTTCTACGCAAAACCATTACAAATTTTTATGCATACAACGGACCTCCGATTAAAAAAACATATGCAAAATTTCACACAGTAATTTTGAATTTTAGCATTGTATGAACTTATTATTGTGAAGATAATTTTTTATTAATAAGTGGAAAAAGTTGTACATAAGTGGGCTACAAATACATACCCTCTTTTCAAATAAAATAAAATTGTATTCTCAAGCCATCCACAGTTCGTAGCGCAGATGATATCTCATACATAACCTCCCACTTCTTCGTTTGAGAAAATGAGAAATTTACCGGGAGGATTTTACCGACAATATAAAAGTTCAAACTTTCGCTAACCGATTCGTACATATCTTTTTGAACCACTGTGATCGACAAACCGCTAAAATAATCCGTCAACTTTTCAAGTGGATTTATAGCTATTAAATATTTTAAAGACCCAGGTAATAAATTTTATTCATTATTTAGCTTTAATTTTGTTTTAATTTTTTTCTAAGTATATTTAAATTGATTTTGGCTTGGTTTAGAAACGTATGAAGCTGAAGAAGTAATTTTATTTTTTTATCAATTCTATAACTTTTTGCAATATCAATTTAACATTTTTACTATTTTGATAATTTGGTATAAACAAAGAAAAAAAAATTAGGTAGGTCCAGAGGATAGTTTTAACTGATGAGTGAGCTTACCGTAATATTCTCAATAATACGAGTACTCGTAGATTATTATTTTTTCTTTTTTTTTACAAAAAGTGTGTATATTCTCTCAAAAAATCTTCGTCATTTATTACCTTGATGAAAAATTTTTTATATCTGATATTTGACCTGCATATTTCTTAAAATTCACGCTGATCAACCGAATTTTAAAGGAGAAAAAATTAATATAAGACAATAAATATCTATTTCAACGATTATATTAGATGCGTTAAATCAACTTACTATTTTAATAAAATTACGTTGATTTTTTCTTTATTTTTTAATTTTTGCTTTTCTTACTTCATTTTTATCTTTGCGTTAGACTGGAATTAGTTTTCAAGCACCTACCTACCTACCTACCTACCTACCTACTTACTCATAAATTTTAGATAGATTAAACCTATTCGCAAAGGTACCAATTATTTTCGTAATTTTGATTTCATTATAATCAGAAAGTAACGCAACCCAAATCTTGTGAAAAAATTAAAAAAATATTTAGGAAAATATACTAGGTAATAAATATGTAAATGTATCTCTTGCAAGGCTAGATAATTCTTTAAAAATTTACTCTCGACTACGGAGTTGATAATAAATGGGTAAATTTTGTAATTAACTACACATATTACAAATAGCTGCATATGTGACACGTGAACCATGCCTAATACCTAATTACCTACCACTTAATTCCTACTCCTTTCTTACACCTACATTTGTACAGCCTTTGAATATTTTTATCAAAACGTGTTAAAAATACCTGTAGAATGAAAATACAGTATAATAAATGAAGAAGATAGCGAGATGATTTTATTCTACGTAAATACGATTTTTTCGTACAAATCTTGATTCGATGTCAATCATCCTAATGAATATTGATTATCTCTACCTCAAAAAAAACATTGTCATTTCAATAAATGTATAATTAATTTTACAATATATCTACACGTGTCAAAAATATCAGTCATAAATAATGAGTTTTGCTAGTTGTCAACTTAATCGTTGACGCAAAAGCACCAAAAATCTAAAATGAAGCGGAAGTTTTCGGATTAGATCGATGAAAAAAATGAATAACACGTAATTTTTTTCAAAAAATACTTTTATGATGAAATATCAATAAAAAATATGTCTCAAAATATAATGAAACATGAAAACTGGATAGGTGTCGTAAAAAAAACTTGAATTTTTACAATCCTTCGAAGAAAAAAAATTCTTCAGCTAGGTACCCATGAAAATAAATAGAAACCTATTAGTAATAAACCTCGCTGTTCATTTGTCGTGTACCTAATAAGTGAAACGTGGTTGTATTTTAATTTTAATTTTTCAAAATAGGTATCTATTGGAATTATCGTCAAATCTCGTTTTCTATAATTGATCATTTATTTGAAAAGAATTGAGTATATTAGTTTTTCATTTCTCATCAGACCACTTTTTTAGCTAATTCATTTCAGAGATTTTTCCTGTATTTATGTTGTTTAAAAAAATATAACTTGGTACAATTAGAAAATGAAATATTTTATTAAAATGTGCTGAGAGAAAATTAAGAAGTAGTGTTTAGCGTATAAATTCCCCATAATGTTGAATTAATTAAAAAGTGATAATCAATAGATATTCATAAATATAAATGTAAGCATCTATATCTAAAACTTCATAGCGGAAATATCACGGAATGAAATTGTCGACGAATAAATTTATTTTGAATTAGACGTCCATAGAATACAATAAAATTTTGATGAGATATGTATAGACGAAATAACTTTTTGCGCATTACTAAATCTAATAAATGTGCATCATGGACTTAATAACAAATGCAATTTAATTTCACTGAAATAAATTTAATTTGTTTTCTACTTTGGAAATTTTCTTCTTTCTAAACTCTTAACATTTTGTAATGATTATATTACGAGAAGATATATTCTAGGTTACTGTCCTGATTTAATTTTCAACATTTTTATATTGTCTACAAAACGTAAAAAATGAACTAGAGTCTACATATATGTTTCAGATGTGCTTAATATATACTTAGGAGCATATTTTTAAAAGTGAAAAACACAATACTAAACTCCGACTGAGAAATATTCTGCCTCATCTCGAGATAGGTTCAAGAAGTAATAATTTTGCAAGAAATTTCTAAAGCTGTTCATTTATTAAAGAATAAAATTTTAAAGGAAAAAATACAAATGCATGAACATTACTATGAAAAGTGATATTGTCTATCTTATTGCGTAATATTAGTCCAAGTACGACTACAAACACGATATTTTTCATTTCCTCGCACAAGTCGAGCGAATTTTCTCATAACCAATACAAAAGTTGAATTAAAAATTATTACAAGATGAAGATATTTATTAATCCCACAACATCTGTAAAGAAATTGTGAATTTTCCTCGATATTGAATCCCTAAAATGAATCTTTGTCACCATTTAAAGCAAAATTCGTATTTTTTCTTTTTTTAATTTTATTTCTATGGGAACTGACTACATGTTGCACGCTGTAATATTTGAGTATAAATATCATGTTACTTATTATTATTAGCACGTAGCTACTTGTAATAATGAGTTAGAACTTGAAATATGAATTTCTCAACAAAATAAAAATATTTTGTAATTAGATATTAGAAAATGCTGAGAATTTAATATTTATTTATTACTCTATTAGTAATGTTGGTTTGGTGGTATGAGATTTCTACTCAAACCCACGTAGGATAAAATACCCTCGTGGGTCATTTATCGTTCGAAATTGAAAAAAAAATGGTTTTTTACGTTTTAATAGTCTAAACAGGTATACAGACAATACAGAGGTATACCAACTTTAGTAGCAATTAGGTATACAAGGTACATAATTATTTAACTAGTATAAACAAGAAATTCATTTTAAAATATTCGACTTTTCCCAACTTTTTATCCTTTTCAAATGAACAAAAAATAAAATAATACACGAGTAAAAATCAAAACATAAGTAATGAAAAATTATCATCAAAAGTTTTATTTTTTTAAATTTCATAAAGTAATATCTTGTTTTATTGAAATATTATTCAGTTAGGTGAACTTGATTAAGCCGTAAATTTGCCTAAATTACATTTATTATTTTTTATTTAAGCAAAACAAAGAATATACAATAGGAATTGACTTATCGAATTATACTCGTGCAAGAAATATTTACTTCTCAAAAATTTATATTTTCACATAACTCATCCTTTTTAATAGATGTCTACTAAATTGAACCGATAAAAATTATTTACACGTAATTCGTAAATGGAACAGATTACAAATACGAATTTCAGAATTATTCAAAGGATAAGAAATGTTTTGAAAAATTATACGCAATATTGGTAATTCACGTAGTTGCATTATTCAAAATTTAATCTCCCTTTATCAACCAACTAATTCTACTTCATTAACATCATCTTAAATGAGCAGAATTATGTAAAATTTGCATAAATCATTTATGTACGCATAATTTAAAGGAGAGAATTTCTAAAAGGTGCAAGATTTTCTAACGTAGCAAATTCAACTACACACTTACAGTGTTATTGCTTATCATTAGTGTTAGGTATCGTACACTTTTCTCCATTTATCGAAATTTTCATTATAGGTAGAGGTACATTATAATGTTGTGACCAATATTCATCAACTCGATGTAATATAAGGTACCACGTACCAGTTACCTATTGAAATAGTTAAAACCACGTCTGAACGTACTTATAATTTCTTATTTGGTTTCCAATTTTGATCACTGAAATGTTAATCGAATCAGAGATTACTGAATTCTACTAAAGCGTTGCTTACGAAATCTCGAATTACACAAATCTAATGTTTCGATGAAAAATATCAAATGACATTTGTGAAACTGTGCCAACGAAATCGGTGACGCAAGTAGGTGCTCAATTATTCAAAAAATGAATCCTTCAGTCTACACTTTAGGCATGTTTGGAGAAAAGTAACGGAAAAAAAGGATTATAATAAAAATGCCATTTTTAAAATGGGCTTTTTAGGATTAAGTAAGGTACATTAACACCAAATCAATCATCATTGAAGGAAATTTCTATTCAATAGTACGGGTAGGTACATGTAGGTACAATTTGAAGTTGTTACTCGATCCACATCGGGGTAACTTTTTATCATTTTAAGTATAAAATGAAATGCTGAAAGAAAACGAACTTCAGGTTATATCAAGCTACACTTTTATAATCATACATCACATATGTAAATAGGGGTTATTTTGCGTTATCCATTCTTTTTTCTTGCTTAAAAATCTAATTTATTTTGTGGATTTTGTCGAAGAATGGAATTCAACATTTCGAAAAAATATTTATATAAGCATAACAGATGTTCAATAAATTGACTTCGCCTCAACTTGCTGAAAAATTTAAGCAAAGATTTGTTTCGAAAATATTCTGTAAAAATCTATACGTAATAGCAAAGAAACGCTGCCAAAAGTCCACATGAATATGCGTCGAGAATGCGAATATCGAAATGAACATTCGGTATAAAAAGTCATGTTTAATACCGAGCATTAAATGGAAAAGAATACCGATGCGTTCACCATAGAATTAATGTGAGACACCTGATATCCGATTTATGAATAATTTTTCGTTATTTTGGTAGGTAATAGGTAGCTAAATATACTAGATGTTAAGTAGGTACCTATCTACTAGCTACCTACCTAATTTTTGAAATTTACTTACTTGTTACCAAAAATGAACAATTTTCATAATTTTAGATTTTTTTTTGTATAAAATTTACTATAAAATTATAGAAAAACCTTTCGAAGGAAATTATCGTCGAAATTCTTATTTCTTTAAAATCGACGCTGCAGATTCACGAATTATAAGTTATTAGTAGTGGAATCGGCTTGCTAAGTAAATGTCTACATTGTATGTACGTAATATGCACAATTGTTATTTTTTTGTTTATACCAATCAACTGACACCCGATCATCGACAGACGATTTTTCTAGTCTATGGTAACTTTTAACGTGGAGTTATTCTGAAATAATTAATAGTTATTTTATCGTGCAGCCTCCCATCAAGTAGTTATATTCATTGATAAAAAACTTGAGTGGCTCGGAAATTATTTTTACCTTTTCATAATTTCTAATTTATTTTGCAATTTTTTTCTGAGTTAGATGGTCAATAACACGGAAAATGTATTATCAGACACCAATACAGATATATTTACTAAGGTTTATTTTATTTGAGAACTTTCAAGCTTTGTAGATGTTAAAGCATTTATATTTTAATACCAGATAATTACGCCACTCGTCCCATATCTGAACATTCTAATACATGTTATTCCTAACGTTCGTTAATTGAATAAAAATGTAAAAATGATTTGAGAAGACTTGGTATCGCCAGTCAAACAACGTATAGGTAATTAGGTACACATTATATGCACATGCAGTAGGTAGGTCGCGTAGATATTTAAAAATTTTCATAATAATTAGCAGATTCCAAATAACCTAAAAATTGTGCTTCGTTAAAATTTGAAAAATTTGAAAAATGCTTATTTTTCGTTTTTTTACCAAACGTTTGAAATTATTGGAACAATGTTGTATTAAAAAGTGATTGTTATATGTATGGATATTATATCACGCTTACTTACCAAAGACGTTCAATAAATAATGATCATCGAGTAGCATAAATTTCAACCAATGTGTACGAGCGTAGTATTTGCGAATAATTTAAAAAAAAGGGATTTATTAAGCTTTAAATATCGATGCAGATGCTGAATACTGAATGTACACCTAGAAGCACTATTCGTACGTGATCACGCACGTGAACATATTACTGCTTTTAAACTTGAATTTGTCATAAAAATTTATTTGATTTTGCCTAATTAAATTTTATAAATAAAAACAGTCGCAATAAATGGAGAATTGATACCTATTTGTAGATAGTTATATGAAAGGAGAAACTTATTAAATCAGTATAGTAGAAAGGCTTCTTGTGAATAGTACCTAACTACTTATCTACCTAACTGAGAATTTATACATGATGTAAGTCAAATAGAAGAAAGATTGGTCGGTAGTTTGCTGAGGAAATGAATACATTGTAAATAGATTTGTCATTTCTATCTGTACCTATTTGAATTTTGTAATCCCGAACGTAATAGGCTGGTATTTGTGTGCCCATTTCAGATCATTTACTGGTATTAGTATTTCAGTCTATTCGAAATTTTTCTTAATTTAAAACTAATAATTAAAATTTTCTAATCTTATTTTAAGAAAAGTGTGAAGACAATCTTGATTTTCTTTGTCTCCTAGCCTACTGCAAAGTAGCTTCGAGAGTAATTAAATCCAATTTTCGATAACATTTGTATCATCCTACGGGAAATCTTTCCAAGGTTGAGCTTTAATAACTTTTTAATACGAGATATGAGAAGAAAAATGAAAATCACCCCATGTATTTTCATTTGTAATCGAGTAGTACGTGGGCACGCAGTTTCGAACGAAGTTTGTCTAATTTTGTAATCTGGGCCTTTTATAATGTTTGTGTTAAGTAATTAACGACCAAAAAAAAGTAAAGAAAAGGGAAAGCAAATTAAATATTCGTCCACGACTTGATAAATTTATAGAACGAAGTTTTACGATAAATTTTACTCATTTCATTCAATAAATTTTAATTGGTATTTTACACATGATTCAAATTTAATACGATTACAAAATTTGAAAGCGAACAATACATGCGTACGATATGTTGTAAATCGCTCAAACTTAATCTATCCTCCATCAAAAGGGTTGTGTTATTCGTACATAATTTATATTCTTTGGTTTACCTAACTTCAGTATCACTTCACCGTGATTTATTTCTAAATAACGGATCAATGACGCCACTCAAACGGTATCTTTTTGTTTATATTAATAACATTTTCTCTACTGCTGTAGTACATTTATGCGAGTTTTAGACTTCAGTTTTAGCCTTTGAGGTTTATTTTTTATTTACAAATTCATCTTTTAAATGTTTTAGTCGCTGAAAATGAAGCTAGCAAATGTACTGCCTCTGAAATAAGATATGCGATACCCATGTGCATTAAAAATTAACTGGTGTAGAGTGAATTCAAAAAAATTTGTTTGTAGACCCACCTACGTACCTACTTCAATTCTAAAAAATAAGAGAAAAATCTTGACCAAAGAGATATCGTACCTACGTATGTAGGTAACTAGGTATTTTAAATAATGAAAGGAATCGAAGTATCGTTTCGAAAGTATCATGTACCTACTTTCTCAAAGAAATCACTTCTTGTAGACTACATTTCTCAATTGAAACAGATTAGAATTCGATTTTTTCCAAATCAAATTTCGCATGATAAAAAGAATTCAAATTGTAATTCCTAACCCAGCGAATGATTTCGAAATGTGCTTTACTCTTCATCTTCTCAAATTCTCATCTAATAACTCCACACCCACCTGTGGATTTCTTAGGTGCACAGCGTTTCGACCAGCAACTGTTATCATTCAATTCGATTGACATTCTCTACAAATAAAACTTTCAAAACTACAATGACCTTGAAAATACCCGACTTAAATTCTAAATTAAAAAATTTCAATACTTATCTTTATAAAATCTATATTGAAGGGACAAGAATTATTACTTTTTTTAATATAAAAAACGTATCATTGATATGAGTGCAACGTGCCTCAAAAGCAATAATTTTAAAACATCAAGAATTCCGAGAAGCTGATTAATAATGTTTTTATAAAAACGTTATCGGATCATTAAATTCATGGTGCCTTCGATGCGAAAGATGACCAAATATTTAAAAAAACTTTGAAATATTTTTATAAAATCTAATCTGTAACTCATCATTAAAATTACCAGATTCGAAGAAATTTTTCACCTTTTTGAATTCGGTTTCACTACATTGCAGATACTTTTAAACCAATATTTTTTCTTAAATATATTTCGATACGAAAACTACCCAATCAGAATATTCCTCATTCTATCAAAAAAACAACTTTTTGCTATAAATTTTCTTTAGCTTTACTTAGGTACCTACTTTAGTTTTCGTATAGGAACATTGCTCCAAAACTAAAGCAAAGAAAGCAGCAATGAAATTAATTTTTTCTTTTTTTTATCCTATTTCTATACCTCGTAATCGGATATGCCATTCATAATATTTTATTTTGAAATTTAGTTTGATGTAAATTTCTAAAAGTTCTTCTCAAGTATGGATAAAATGGAGTAATCTACCTAAAATAAAAAATTAAGTAGGTGCCTAGCAAGAAAGCTATCGATTATTGATTCAAACCCATATACCTAATCTTGTAAATAAACTTTCACGAAATGAAACGATTGAATGTTGAAATCTGTAAAAAGTTTTGAACAGTTTTGAAGCTATGAATTCTTTCACTTCCCTGTTGACTATATTAATTACAATCAAAAGTTATTTCAGCGAAAAGATTAAAATTTCATTAAGGGATTATTTATCCGAAAGTAATTCCCTAAAAAGTTCCTCTGTTACAGCAGAGAATTACGACGATACACTGCCCCCAGTGCGTAGCACACCGACCATTTACTAAAGTACACAGAATGAATACGACTAGCCTACTGTTCTTTTCTATAACTTTCCACTTGAATGATGTTCATATTAGCTCAACTTCAAAATGTACAAAGAGAAGTTGACGTTTCTGTTTTACGTGAATGAAAATTTCGAAATAATGCGTAGTAAATTAGTATCTGCTTAACAAAGCAAACAAATCTTCGCCTCGAAGTCATCCTGAATAAATTTCAGTTAAACTGCGTTTTAAACATTTTACCGAAACACCTAATGCTAAGTGCATGAACATTTGTACTTTCTGAACATTTGATGATAGTTCTTTTATAATTTTTAGTCAAATTAAAGAAAAGTTATTCACTTATGAATTTTTGTATTTCAGATAACTAATATGTTCGAAAAACAAAGATCTTCACATTGGATGTTGCTGTGCTACTGTTTACTAGCAATTAATGTTGGGTTTATTTTCTCACATCCAGCAGTTGCATCTGATAAATCTGACGCACTATCAAATGACGCTGAAGTGAGTATTTTCACCGGAATGTATTTAATCATATCGGAAGTTATTAACAACGCATAGGACAGTATGAGTTACGAAATAACATATCCACATATAGATGTGAAAATAATAAATTTTCTTCATTCATCAAGAAAATTAATGAAAAGGAAAATTTGTACTCGAGTACTTAGCGAAGACAAGGGCGTACTTAATATTTGACAGAACAAGTTATTAGAAAGTTTACAGTTTGACTAGTAGTTCCCTTGTTCAACTTTCGTATAAATGAAAAATTTGTTTCGAAAAAACCTTGGATACTTTGTACCAAATATGTAGAAGAAAAAAAGTACAATGAGATTTGTACGAGTAACTAAGTTTTCTATCTACGAGATATAAAAAATAAAGTAGGTATTCACTGGTATTTATAAAAAACACGAATAAATGACAGTGCAATAGTATTTCATCAATGGACATATTGATTATTTCGAAAAAATAAGTGAAATACCTGTTGAAATTCAAAACTAACAAGAAATCAAAATATATGTACCTCTACTTACTATTCAAAGTCTCAAAGTATGTGGCTAAAAATTCAAATTTCAGTTTTCCAACATGTCAAGTTGTCCTATTTAATTCAACTTCATTAAAATCTTACAGGGAGACTTTAAGTAGCTATTTTTTTGTTTATTAACCTCTTTGAACAACATATCTACATAAAGGTGAGAAAGCACAGAAAAGTTGATTTTTCAATTTAAAAAAATGATCATTTTGTTGCATTGAAAAATTTTCATTCACCTTTATAAAAAATTGCACTACCTACTTCACTGAAGTGTTTGTTTCGTTTTTTGATAAGAAATTCTACACAATTTCGAATCAAATTAATAAGTTAGGTGAGTACATGAAAGAATAATAAATACCTAACAATATTAAACTCAGAGACTTAAGATTTTACAACTAAAGTTTGGAGCCCGTTTCTTAAAACAAAATTTCTGCAATATTTCATTCCTTAAAAATCGTTTTGAATGTAAAATATTTAATTTTGTCGAAGAATCAACATTATTCTGCGTTAATTTTTCCGGTATGTATCAAAAGAATTTAATTAATACGAAGCAGAAATGCCACTTCGTAATATCTAAATATATTTTCAAACCTGCAAGCTAACGTTGTAACACTATAGCAATTCTGTCAAATAAATAGCTAGTTACTAGTTAGGTACCTAATACATTTAACATTTTTTTTTTGTATGGAGTGAACAATTTATATTCAAATTTAATAACTTAACGATAACTTTGAACTTTGAAACTTCTTCCTTGAAAATTTATACCAAACGAATGCTTGAAATAAACTCATTTATCTGTCCTTATAAATATATTTTCACCCAGGTACAAAAGATTGATAGCAGATTTTTTTCCATTTGTTTTAATTAGACTTTTGTAAGATTAGTCAATATTTAACGTCTTAAGTAAATCGCCATTGATAGAAAAATAAATCCAGGAATTTTCTAAGGAAAATAGCGATATTAATGAAATTAAATTCAAACGGTTCAGCTAAATTCTTACGGGATTTGCAACATATCATTTCCCATTGGAATTAATTTCATCGGGTAAAAGCAATTCAAATTCAATGGCTCCACAAAATAGTCCAAAATTTGTATTGGAAATTTTCATTTTTTTGATATATCTGTACAAGATCAACTGTCATTGATTAAGAAAAATGAATGCAAGAATATTGATGATTAAAAGTTGTTTGTACCTAGTACCTAGATACCTACCTAACTGGTATATCCATCTACTTGTTATTTGATTATTAAATCTATCCTATTCGGAGAAATGATGTTACATGTGGCATTTTTATTTCGTACATCTTTACTTTTAATTTTTTATAGACGTATTCAAATGTGACATGTGCTGTGTTCAAATATCCAAAGTTAAATAGGTACCTACCTAAGTTCATCACTTCGTTTAGAAATTGTTTATTTAGCATAAGATATAAACTTCTTTAGTATCTACTCATAAAAATTAGCTATGTATCTACCCGTGAAGTACGAAATCAAATAGTAATTTTTTTAGTTGATAAATATTACTGGTTACCTCCACCCCCGTAAAAAATTATTCATATTCATCGTTGCGAAGCCCTAATTCTAAAAATTATTTAATGGTCAATTATTAAAACACTGGCAAAATTGGATGGAAGACAATAAAGCGTGAAGTTACCACTTATTACGCATAAAGGGTTAATACTATTTAGTTATTTGTTATCCTTTTCTAAACTCGAACGAAGCAATTTTATTGCAATCGGAAAACGACTATTCATGGTTGAAGCTTTTCGAATTTATGGATTCTATTAATTTGGAACAGTTCAGGTGTTGTTTTTAATGTCACTTGAAATATGCAAAATAAAATACAACGCCTTTTCATAAAAACACATCGTTTGAGTTTAGGGAAAATTCAGACAGTTAATTTATTGTAATTTTTATCTATGAAGCCCTAAATAAGAAAATACAGAGTAGGTAGCTCAATTTAAAAAAAAAAAAATCGATGAACATTAAAACGCAATTTTTCAGCGAAAAATAATTACTTAACCTAATATTTTAAACAGAAATGATTTAATTTACGTTTCAATTCTCTTACTGAAAAACAAAGCATAAATATACAGTATTTTTGTTACGAACAGAACTTTTAAGGAGAGGAATACATGTTCACGCTCAACAGCGTATCTCTATATTCAAAATGGAATAAAATAACTAAGTTTAAATAATAACGAAGTTACCTATTTCTTTTTCTATATTTCAGTTAATGGAAGACGATAGAAGTTTCGAAAACGCATTAATTAATTATTTATTCGCCAAACAGTTCTTGAGTAGGCAGCGCCATCAAAACGACTTGCGAGATTTGCAGCAAAAACGCAGCTATTGGAAACAATGCGCCTTCAATGCCGTTTCTTGCTTCGGCTAATTCAAGTTCATATGATATACGAATACAATTCTTATACTTAAATCGCTTTATAATTTGCTATAGGTTATAAAATAAATGGTAATTCATAGTTTGTTAAAATAAATTGTTTGAAGCATTAAAAAAACGATTTTGTGGAATAAATTTGTTGTAATTATTGTTATACAATCAGATACCTCTTCAATAGCGAATAACTTTAAATCAAGAAATCAAAACAAGTAAGAACGGTTTTCATGTTTTATTGCACGAAAAATAATAATGGTAAAATTGGTTACAATTAGGTACATTCAAAATGAAAAAAAAGAACACAAGTAAGCGAGTAGGAAAATAGAGCGAAAGTTACACGATTACATACTTGATTGACAATTAACGATACTTAAAACGTATTTAATACTTTGATTCGTAGTTCATATCAAAAGCAGAACCCGACGAGGCGATGACTGTTATTTAAATGGTAATCAAATGACTCGATGCTCAAGATACACAAACCACTTCTTTCTTCTTGGAATTCTTCGATTTTTTTTTAACAGGGAATAACAGACGTTGAATTCTTTTTGTAATCGACTGTGAATTTTTTCCAGTAGATTTAAGAACATTTTCATGTTTCA
This sequence comes from Maconellicoccus hirsutus, assembly GCA_003261595.1. Classification (NCBI taxonomy): domain Eukaryota; kingdom Metazoa; phylum Arthropoda; class Insecta; order Hemiptera; family Pseudococcidae; genus Maconellicoccus; species Maconellicoccus hirsutus. Next base: position 74,125 of record QBDW01000503.1, on the reverse strand, counting down.
AAATAATTTCCGTGTCACCTCCCAACGGAATATTTTCAATACGTAATCTAAAATCCATCAAGTGAACGTTGAAAATCATCTGATTTTACTCAAGCAGATAAATACGCTAAAACCGTATATTTCAATCATTACCTCTGAAGCGAATTTTGAAAATTATTCCAGAAACTGCCATTCATTAAATCTTTTTCATAATTTACTACAACATAATTTTCATATTCCGCAGGAAGATTACATAGCTTGTACGTGCAAAAAATCACTTTTTTGAACCCTTGATCTAAAACCAATATAGAGTTCATAAGGTGTTATTTTTTAACAACCAATTCAGAAGTATGTATAAATTACCGCTAATTGTAGCTGCCACGTATTCGTTAAAAAATGCATGACAATCAGTCTGTTTCATAAATTCATCAGAAAAAATTACCAACAGGTGATGACATCGCGCTGAAATCAATTTTATAGTTGCTGTTGGATTGAACGGAAGTCCTGGTATAAAATCTCTGTTTCTATCACATACCTATTGCAGGAAAAATTAAATTCAACGAATTAATTTTTTGTAGAATTTAAAAATAGTTAAATTTATTGACATGTTTTACTTTAAAATGGAGGTCTTCTTCCATTTTACGAACTATTTGTTGGGCAAATAACTTATCTGAATCAACATACAAAATAAATGCATCGTAAATTTGAGGAGCAGCGCCCTTTTGTAAATTGATTATGTCGTCTATAATGAACAAAATTTTGTCAATTACCAAGTTTGCACAACATATCGATTAAGATGGATAAACAGATTTTAAAAAAAATTATGCTCACCCATAGTTAAAATATCTACGTTGGAATTAGAGGTATCTTGAATTTTACTAACTGAAATAGCGCTACGTTTGTTCTCATATTCTTCAGCATCATCATCTGAACCATGTATATGGGTTTTTTTAGTTAATCCGTTATGATTTACCGGTAAAATAATGTGAAAGTATAGATGCAAAATCAGCCACTTACAAAACATGGACTTGGTATCGTCTAAAACGTCGTATCGATCAATCTTCTCAAAATATGACTGCAGTTCTCCCAATGATAAATTTTTTTCGACGCCGCAAACCATTAATAATTTCTCGATTGGACGTTCACCTAGCCATCCTTCTAGGGTGCTGATTCCCATTAAATGTGCAATACCTCTGTAATCTCTGAAAAGAAATGTGTGAAAAATTAACTTACTTAATAAATAATGAATCGTGTAAATAATTTTTGTAGGTACCTAACTGAAGCTACCTACCTCGGTAAGCGTAATGGCTCAGGGGATGATAAAATTTTAATTTTATTCAACATACAACACAATTTACCAATTGTACGAGGTTTTAGAGCTTCCACAGGTATTTCATACAGGTCAATTTCATGCATGATTTTTTTATGCATTTTTACCAGCAGAACATTAGTAAATTCATTTCTGTAATATAAAAGTAATCATACATGTATCAATAATTATTATACCTACTTAAGGATAAATTATTTAAGTTACTGCTACTCGTTCTTCTTATCAGAATTAATTCATAATCACACAAATTTAAACCTGCGTATCTCTTTTGCTAGTTAGCTACCTAGTACTTCTACCTACTACCGCGTTTTTCTTTCAACTTCTCACTACTTTCTTTCGTTATAGTAAATTAATTTTATGGAAAAAAGTTCATTATCGAATAAAAAACAAAATGTACTTACCACGAAACACACGACAACGATGGTCGATGGTTAAACAGTATCTAGTTTCACAAGCAGCTTATTATCGAGTTCAAGTAGATGACGTGTTGATGTTTGTGGGTTTTTGAATTTTGATGTTTAAATTCTCCTCGACGGAAATTGTACTATACTTATAGTAATATTGCACCTAGTATGACGTGTGACCACTTGACTAGTTATGCGTACAGCACATACGTTCTTAGTTCTTGTGCCAATTCGCCACAAACGCATCAACATGACTGTATAAATTAATAAATTTATAGAAGAAACTTATCAAAGTATGGTAAATATGATTCTTTCGTCGCTTTCACAGCTTCACGTGTAGAAATGATGAAACAGGAAAGATGAGATCATAACGAAACGTATAATGTACATAGCGCCGGAACGACTGATTCGAGGAATATTTGGAATGAAAAAAGTAGTAGGAAATAATATTTTACTTGCTGTAAATATGTATGCCGGCTACCTGTCGGGTTCATACTTAAGTTATGACTCATGAGATTCCATTTCCACACTTGTCTCCACTTCGTATCTTAATGACATTTCAAGTTTCTTATTTTCTTCAAACCGAATCACAAATATAAATTGTTTGTCATTCGAAATTCAGTTTCAACTGAAATTATTTTCGTGTTACCGAAAGTTGAAACGCTTTGACAAGAATTTAAATTCCTGTAATATTCCACCGATATTGTCAATCTGTTGATATTTAAATTGTAGATTAACCACCAAAATATGTTACACCGTGTACGAGTCAAATGAAAAACACTGAACATTTTTTCTACAATACCGAGGAACTAATCCAACTGCAATAGCATAATATTCATCGATGTGTTTTATAACAATTTTCTATTTTATTTTAATTTCCCATCGTGAGTTGTGATCGTTGACTTGGGAACTCCTGCAGAACGAAGGTTGATACTTGATAGATAGATAATTAGGTATTAATAGGTACAGCATATTACGTAATCATATGAAATAATATTTAAGAGAAATATCGTTCAGTCGTCGTATTTTACTGAACGAAACTTGTTTTCTCAAATTTTCTTCAAGATGTCTCACTATCGCGAATCATTTCTCTGTTTTATTCCAAAAGTAATAAACAACTAGTAAACAAATAATCTCCAATCGTTCTCTAGCAATTTCATTGCATCGATAAATGAATCATTTTTTCAAGTACTTACACAATTTAACAAAAATTAATCGTTTTTACGGACATCATGCATCATATAGTAATTCAAGAATGTTAAAATGATTAACTATACAATAAAATGTAAATCATGTATTGCACCAACAAGTAACATAAAAAATCATTATTCTTAACGGATATTCAGTACAATAATACAAGAATAAAAATGTAAGTACCTTTGAAACGTTTTAAGTACATTTTTTCACTACTGATTATCTGGGCTAAATCAATTTTTTCTTGGTTGATAGAACCCATTGTTTTTAAATAATAAATCCAACAAATGAAAAAAATTCACTCAAAATCGGAATGTAAATGTATATGCGACAACGAAAAGGAACTTGTAGGTATTGCGTTGAAACTTTTGAATATAACGTTTCAAGATATACAATGAACAACGAGTTCTTGAAAAAACGAAAATATTCTCAAAATAAAAGCTTATACACAGACATATTTACAACAAGGTTTCATATAGTATACAGAACGATGGTTCAATTTTTCTCGCAAAATATAAACATAAAATAAATTAACATACGTTATTACATAAAAACAACAAATTTATCACAGTCGAACAATAGTTTTACATAAACAAGAGTAGCGTATTTTGTACACTGTTAAATTACAAATGTACGTAAATCTTACAAAAACGCAAGGAATGTTCAAATTACACAGTTTTTATTTACGTCTAGATTTTAGTAAAATGAATCAATTTTTGATTATTGAAAGAAAACAAAAATAGATCTATTTCTTTCGGTGGGGTGATTTAGTACAAAACTTTACTACATTACATGCAATTTTAATGTAACCGCGTATCTAAAAAAAAATTGATGTAAAATGGTCCTTCTCAACACATTTTTGATCGATAATCTCATTTTTATAAAAAATTGCAAGTTAAGTAAAACAAAGCGTAATTGTGATGCCGAAGTCAGTATGACAAAGAAAATTATAAATATACTTGGAAACACTTGGTACGTCGCTTAATAAACATATTTCATTTATATCAAGTTACTAAAAAAATAACATTAAAAAAAATCAACTTGGGGTAATGACTGTTCAAAATATTTAACCTTCGTTCTAATACAAATCTAAAAATTTAAGTACTTGTTTAATGAACGCTTTATGAAAGTCGTTAATATGTATCACGACCATAACTTAAAATATGTACAAATTCATGGCAACAATATCTTTAAAAAAATAAAGAAAAATAAAACAAGGCACAATTTAGGTATAGTCGGAACATGTTCATCAATCCTTCACTGTCGTAAGGTTTGCACTATCGGGAGATAATAAATTATTAAAAAGTAAAGCGCCATTCAGAAGTTGATTTTGAGAAGATAAATTCTTCGCACGTTCTAACCAGACCTCTTTGTTCCGATTGATTAAATTAGTATTATTTTGTACAAACGCATCGGGTAAACCGTAATTTGGTGGAAATGTATAAGGATCATATCCTAATCGACTTAGCATCGGAGCTATATGCGGCACTTTCTTCAAAACGTCTTCTGGAAACTTGCCTACCCACGTTTTCAACGCTTCTAAATTGATAGGTTTAATAACTTGATCGGACGATCTTTCAACCCTGAAAATTAAAGTTGATCGATAATTTTGCAAAACTTATGAGGTAATTCGTACTACATCGCATTCATACTTAGATAAATGTACTCCTCCTGGTTTATTTATATGTTCATCGTGATGAAGGACAGACTCGTGCCATGGAATATCCAAAAATTCTAAAATTTGTTGAGTCCACATTTTCGGATGCAATACAAGCTGCTCGTAATAGACGATCATACACCTTGATGATCCTATTTTCAAACATTTATTATACATTATGTAAATCGCGTCATTCCATTTCTTCATACATTGTTCATAGTCGGTGAGATCAAAGCCAGTAATGGTAACCTGTGAAAAAGAAATTCAATAAAATAAAAAAAAAAACATTTCAACGGGTTAAAAAAAGAACTAAATTTCAAACTTTCATATAAAAGTAGTAATTAAATGAATGAATTGAGAGATTTAGTAGATCATTTAACATAATGACACAATTTCTCAAATGAAGTTATAACTTCAATTCAAAACAATTTTTTAATATTCCGCAAAACTGTCGATAACGTGACTAGCTTACAAATACAAAATGCTCGTTAGCCGCTCATGTAATTTAATTAATTTGCAGATATTTTTTATTCCTAAATTGAAAGAGCATAATTTCAACGATGAATACAAATGGCGAACGCGCATACTTCAATCGTAAATTTACCTTTCTCGAAATAATAGAATGCACAGTAGCGCGACCATCTCTAACCATGAAAATAAATTTTGAATTCGGAAATAATTCCATTAAGTAATCTCCATTCTTCAACGTGAGTGGATCTTTATTACAAAGTCTCGCAGCGGGTTCTCCGTGTTTTACGATTATATCCAAAATAAAAGATGCCACTGCTGAATCTAAAACCTAAACATACCATAAATGTTATAGACACGTCGACGTCGATTTATCAAAATGCTAACTTCATTACATCTAAATTACCTCCGGTGAAACACCAGCTTCCATCAATCGAACACTTTCTTTGGCCGACTTCATCCAATGTTGTCTCATTTGAAGTATTCTTGGAACAACGCGCGTTTCTTGACCACATCTACATTAAACCACGTATCCATAATTAATGTAAAATTTTCAAAACAAAGGCCAGGAATTTATCGAAAACTATAAACAACGGAGTTGATACTAATTAATAAACTATTCAGTATTCACACTTCGTCGCGCGGTTTTTTCATTCTTTTGAATACCATCTTTTAGTAAATTTACATAATAAAATTAAATATGAAAAATACCCGACCTGATTTCTGGATGCGCGTCGAGAATAGCTCTCATCAACGTCGTTCCGGAACGCGGAACGCCTCCGATAAATATTAATGGCATTTGTCGGCCTTGCACGTAAGCTTTTTTATAAGCTTCGCTCTGCAGAACAGATAAGTGAATAATTTTGTAGACATTGTTATTCTCCGGGAATTCATAAAGGAAAAGATAAATACTTACGTGCATGTACAAAAAAGGGGATTTATCATCGCAATTTTGAAATTTGTACGATATGAAAATGAAAAGGAACGTACATACTAACAAAATTAGCATCAGTTTATGTCTTCTTCCTCGGCTCATACTCACGTCATAGTTGACCTGAAAATATAATAACGCTTATTACATTTATCCTTGTACCATCAATTTTAAAAATAAAACCAAAAAATATTTTTTAAATGTAATATGAGTGAAAGAATTAAATTTCGGAAATCATGCATCTGAGCAACTCTGTAATAAGCGCTTCGTTATTTTTTATGTGGAACTTTTCACTATTCTGGTATAGCTTAAGTTAGTTACCTTCCTATCAAGTAGGTTAGGTATCTACTTATGTATTTTTACTCAATTTTCATTGAAAGCGAATATTTCGAGACAGTAAGTAGTGAAGTACACATCATAATTTCAGTCACAGTTTTCAAAAGTTCATTTGAATACCTGTTGTTTTTTTTGGAAACCTTTCATGGTATATTCATTGCAGCCTGACAGTAAAGAGAATTCGATAAATGTGAAAGTAAAACACTATTTCATACGTGTTTTTATAAATATTATTTATTAAATGCAAATATTTCGAAAACAAGAAATTAATAACCATTTTAAGAATAGATATCAACGAACTTAACAACTTTTCAAAACCAAGTTGCCTACTCATCCGTATACCTAGCAAACAAAGTTAAGTAATCAACTACTAAATGAACTGCAACGTTGTATCAACTGTGCTTTGATACTTATACCTAAATTAATTCTATCGAAGTATCGATCAATATAATAGCTAGAATTACCATGAGCTATATCAATATTTGAAAAATACAAAGTACAAATACTCAAAAAATTGCAACATAAAATGCAAATAGTAAATGTTAATTAGTGATTACGTTATAGCGATACGTAAGTATATTTCATGAGATAATTTTTGCGCGTTAATAACTTATACCACGACTCATTGAACACAACATCAATATCAAGAATAAAAATAAAAAAATGTAAAAAATACCGATAAGAACGATAACGTAAATTACATACAAAAACAATTCGAGCATTGGAAAGTAAAGATTAGACGTTATTTAAAAGCATTACTGAAGGAGTTTCGGTAGCAGGTAGAGAATTTTCATCGTCGATCAGTTTTTGAACTTTTTTATCCATTAAATCTAAAATTTTAGATAATAATTCGTAATTTTCGTTCGACGTACTTTTGTCTTGAGATTCGCGAGTTTCAACGTCATTTTCTTTCAGAGTATCTACCTCGTGGTTTTCAGCGATGGTTTCTTCGGAGGCTAAATATTTGGTCAAATCATGTAAAAAATTAACGTCTTCGGAATTGAAGTGATTTTCGTAATCGTCCGGAGAACTTGATGAATCATCATTCGACATAGAAGGCAACATTTTGAAAATAAAGTGATGAATTCCATGTTTATGTATCGCCGGATTGAATTGCTTAGGTTGGATTTCAGCCATAAAGTTGGATTCTGTTTGTTCTTCGGCAGTTTCACTTTTGGTAGTTGCTTTAGGGGTATTTTGTTCTACATTATCAGCAGCAGGAGAAATAGACTCGGTTTCAGAAAGATCGTAAATTTCATCGCTGGAATCTTTTATCTCAAAATTACGCACAATCGGCATAATTTTGTTATCTATGTTGCCGTCAGCCACATTCATTTCTGTAGCAGATTCCACATCATCTGTGCTTTGTGAATCGCGTTTTTTTATTTCAACTTCTGAAATATCCAAAACAAATTTAACGTCTACGTTTTGCTTTGGTGCAGTAAAAAACATTTTCAATATTTTTTCGTACGTTTCATCATTCGACGAAAATTCTGTTTCACTTCCGTTTAAAATAGAATCAAAGAAAATAGAGTAGGAATCTGTGTTTTCTTCAACTGACGGTGATGGAGAAGAATTTACGTTGATATCATTCGAAGAATCATTTCCACCGTCTTGCGTTAAATCAGGAGTTGAATTACAAAGGATCTCTTCCTCGGTGGTAATTTCGGTATCTTCTTTAAGCGATTCATCAGTAGTAGAAGCTTCAGATTCATCAATTGCGTTGATACCGTTTATAAAATCATCTATGCCGTTTAGAACTAAATAAGGGATCTCTTCTTCAGTGGTAGTTTCGGTATCGTCTTTCGTCGCTTCATCCGCTGTAGAGGTTTCAATTTCGTCAGGCGAAGTAGTTTCATAATCAGGGATGGTACTCGTTGTTGATACAGCCTCTGTGGAGATCTCAGCATCACTTGTTGAAGATTCATCTGACGAAGTAAAAACTTCAACCTCATCAGGTGAAGCATTTTCATAATCAGGGATGGTACTCGTTGTTGATACAGCCTCTGTAGAGATTTCAGCATCACTTATTGAAGATTCATCTGACGAAGTAAAAACTTCAACCTCATCAGGTGAAGTATTTTCATAATCAGGGATGGTACTCGTTGTTGATACAGCCTCTGTAGAGATTTCAGCACCACTTGTTGAAGATTCATCTGACGAAGTAAAAACTTCAACCTCATCAGGTGAAGTATTTTCATAATCAGGAATGGTACTCGTTGTTGATACAGCCTCTGTAGAGATTTCAGCATCACTTGTTGAAGATTCATCTGACGAAGTAAAAACTTCAACCTCATCAGGCGAAGTATTTTCATAATTCGGCATAGAATTCGTAGTTGATACAAAGCTCACATCATCCTTTTCAAATTCATTAGATATAGTAGCTTCAACGCCATCAACAAAAGTATTTTCCAAATCTAGGACAGAACCTGTACTTGTTTCAGAAAAAGCTTCTACATCAGCTGCTTTGGATTCTTCCGTCGTAGCAAGGCGATTTCTTAAGTCTGCTTGCATATTTCTCAACATCATAAGATCGTTGTAAGAATTTTCAAAAGGAGATCTCGACCTCCATAACGGATGATGGAAATTTATTTTACGATGACGCGGAAAAAATGAAGGGTGGTGATCATACATCTGATGTCGATGATACGGATAAAACTCAATATCACGTCGACGTCGAATTGGTTTCACTGCATCAGCGTCATCGCTCGGATTCGACTTACGACAATTATCCCCAGTACAGAGATTCTTCCTATCCTCGGTCATATCAAACTGTTCTACCACAGAGGAGAAATCTTCTTCGAAAGGGGATGATTTTGAAAACTCGGATATAGGTGGTAATGGGATATCATATCGCACAGAATGCGAAAGAGCCGGTAAAACGCCATCTTCGTGTTGTTTTTCATCAGTCGCTGTTTCTGGCCTACGTGTAACACGATTTGGCGCAGGTGTTTTGATTTGAACATTACCGAAATTCGACGCCGGTACAACACGATCGTAATTTGGAAGACCAATAGTTAAATACGGATTACCAGCCTTTGGAACATTAGCCGGTGAAAACAATTTCGGAAAAGGTGCAACATTCGATCGGTCTACGTTTCCGTACCCGTTATTAAGTTTAGAAAACTGATTCACGTACGAATTAGCATAGCTATCGGAAAATGGCACGTCGTTAGTATGGGTGAAATCTTGTCTCTGGACTCGATACACGCCATTACGATTTTCAAACGGTTGCTGATATGGCGCAGCTTGGACTTTGTCGTTTGACGAATAATCCTGACGACCAACACGAAAAACACCATTCGCCGCGAATTGGTGAATTAACCCAAAAACGCAAAGGCATTTAAGCCAGACACCAACCATAGTAAAAATAAATTCAAATCGTACAGAAAATCACTTCACAAAAATTACTAAAACTGTGTGACTCTCATAAGAACAATGATGTGTTCTCTCGATGAAATTTCTAACGATAATAATCGCCCTTTCAACTCGAATTCAACTACGTCAAGTGTTTGTAAAATCATTTCAGTTTCATAATTAATCAGATAATAGTTCACGTATCATTTCCAAGAAGCGTTTTTTAGCCTTTCGACGTGGTTTTTTATCATGCATTATCAACGTCTATATAAAAAACATAATTATCATCGCCAATTTGTTATCTGCAAATTTTCCATTTCCGATTGTTTATATGTAAACTTGTAGATTAATCATAGATCACTCTATCTTTACTTTTCAAACGACTCGAGATATCGAGTAAATACACCAATGAATCACTGTCCAAGATTAGATTTTTTCTATTTTTTTCATAATTGGCAGTCCTGATAAAACTGTATGTTGAATATTTCCCAAATGGGTTTTCTTTTTTTTTTTCACGTCAAACAGTTTTTCCTAATGAAATCTCCAACTCTGGTAAATTTGATTTAATTTAAGAGTAATACGAAGATGATTACGAATAAATGAATACAATTATGAATATGACTCATAAGCGAGATAAATACAAAATACAAACTCGCAAACATTCTCGAAAAAAAACTGTGTTCTAACTGAATCACTTTTTTCGTCGAAATCAAAAACTATATAATCACTTTTTCATTGCTATCAAATTTTATACTTGTAAAACGAATAATTTGCTCGGAATTTTTTTCTTCAACCATCGTAAAGTTTACTCACGCTTGAAACCGAATCGTATCCATATTAAAACGAGAATCACCAGTGAACTTATGTACTTCAACGATGAAATTTTTCGACTATTGTTCGTAAAGTACCGTAATAACCAGCAACTGCTGGAAATTTAAAAGATCATACCAAAAGGAAACTTTTTAAAGCTGTTGAGTTACCAAAACAACATTTTCCAAATGAAATCAAAAGTTTTGCGTTTTATGTGCGCTGCATATGCGAATTTGAATATTAAGAGTTAAATAATTTCACATTTTTTTCTACTTTTTTGCAGTTAAAGTTTATCAGAAGTGAAAATAGGCTGATACCGAAAGAAATTATTTTGACTATGCTGTACACTTAATATCTGAAGATTATTAAAAAAAAGCAGAAATATTTCAAGCATTGAAACAAAAGTGGAAAACTGCATTAAATTATAGTTGAAAATTTTAAAGAAGTTACACAAAGCCCAACGTAACATTTTTCCTAGCCGACCTCGGTTCTTTCCGAACTACTGAAGCATTTTTAATTCATATCCTCCAACAATTTTCTGGGCTACTGGACAACTCTGATAGTTGCGCTAGTAAGTGGTGCAACTTTTTTCAACGTTTCAAAATTTTATCGACCAAGTTTAACGTGAATTATTCAAAAATGTGACCAGATGTTATTAAAACGGTACCGGAAACTCCGAGATGTTTGGAACTTGGAAAAACTTAGATAATTTGAATTTAACTTCGGCTAATACAATCTCAATATGGCGTCGACTGCGCTTCGGTTTTAAACTGAAGGTAATTCCATGTGCAGTACCTACAACTGTTCCTTTAATGAGGATAATTTTGAAATCATCCGCAGACAATTTTTCACAATGGCGTAAAATATAAAATTTAATTTGGTTTCATTTCTAAATCAAAGTAATGCTGCGTTATAAAAACGTGGGTGTTTACTTGACTAAATGAAAAACTGAATCACACCCCTTGATCCTAATACTATAAATAGTGAATGATTACAATGTGAAGAACCGAAGAGACGTTTCTTCGAGCAAATAACATTTGGTTTATTCATCTTCGAAAAAAAATGAACCAAACTCGAGGTACTTTTCAGGACACGATTTACCTCGAACCTTGTTCGTATCCAGTGAAACGTACCTAAGGCTCACGGGAGTTTTCAGTAACAGATCATCGGTAATTCGGAGTTAACGAAATTGCTCATTAAATGGTCAACGGCATGTGATAATTACTATTTTACGTTCAATTTACGATACACATTAGCCGGCAGCCAGAAACCGGATTCGATGGCATAGAAAATTTAATAATAATAAAAAAATCCTCGTGTTTTTACGCTATGTATAATAAAATCGCGATAATAATACCCTTTGATGGTATTAACACGTTGTTTTTTCATAACTGACGGCACACGTAAACTGATAATGACATTAATTATATAGTAACAGAATAAATAAAATTATTCTCGCATAAGAATCGTCGTGTAATATTTTTCCAACCAACCTACGCATGTGACCACCGTCATGGATTTGCAAATTTCCATATCGACCGAGACAACGCAACACGACCTTTTTTTGATGGGCAAAGTTTTCAAAATTTTCGCATAATTATGTCATAACACGTTCGCTATATTACGACAATGCATAATAAGTATACAATACTGACGTCACGTCTGTCCTGCGGTTATAATTCCTCAATAGGTAAAAATCAATTTCCCAGACAAATAGAAATCATGTGATAACACTTGAGTAGATAAATAAAAAGTCCAAGATAATTTAAATTTAAAAAAAAACACCTCAAAACAAACGACTTAGCACCTTTGTTATAATTATTCTATACATAGATACGCAATTATGCATACACACAGAAGAAAGTTAACAAATAAATCTTCAACAATGTTTCACCGCGAAAAACTAACCGTATATCATCGTATTGTTCAGTCCTCGTTAATCCCGAGAGAAACGTGATTATAAGTTAAAACTTTTAGCCTTTTAAAGGACATCTTCAACATGAGTTATCACGGTATACTGCGGTACACCGCAAGTTTTCTAAAATAAATCGACAATCTCGAAAATATCGCTATCTTCGGCAGCTAGCAAAAATACGAAAACACTTCGTAATGCAAATTTTTTTCAAATACTGGCGCTGGACCTAGACAAGAAAATTTCCTAGACAAAGTATCAATTTCCAATTACCAAGAACGAAACGTATGCAATAAATTTTACTCGTTTTGACTAGAAAAATCAGTTTTTCTAAAAGCCGCACAATTTACGAGTAAACTTTTTTAAAAGCGATTAGAATAAATCACGGAATATGACAACGCTGCCCTAAACATTCTGCATATAAATTTATATAGAAGACTATATTTCTGGTTTGAAAAAAAATGAAAACGAAAAAAAAGATAACTTCGCGCTTAAACTATACAAAAAAATACACAAGTTCGACTTTTCTACATCTTTTATGATCAGTGTTTCCAGATTGGGCGATTTATCGCAAAATGGGCGACTTGAAAGTGTCAAAATCACCCAAAAAAGGGCTTTAGGAGACTGATTTTCAGATTTTTTTTGTGTTTTTCTATTTATAGTTTTTCTTGGTGCTTTAATTCCAGGAGAGAACAAAGAGTACCTGTATGATCATTTTCAATTTATTTGGTATTGGTAGGTTCCTTTCAAAGAGAAATCAGACCTTGGTACTTCCTCAAAGGGAGGTTAGATTAGGTTAGGTTTGATTTAGCTATAAAAAAATCTGGTAGACTCAAGATCATGCAGACCTCGGTGCCTTCTCAAAGAGATTAGGTTAAAAAAAAAAAAAAAAAAAAGGTTTATTTTCTAGGCCCCGGGGGTGCACGGTACTGCTTATACCATGTGGTGGTAGGCTGTGCACTCCCTTGCCATTACTGTTCCCCCTTTTCAACAATATACTTGCCCCATCCGATTTGGGATTGGGGACCTCGTAAAAAAAAAAGTGATTTCGCTATATACGAGTAAAATCGCCCAATCGCCCAGACTTCGGTACCTCCTCAAAGAGAGGTCAAGTTTCCAGAGCTTGGTACCTCTTCAAAGAGATGTTAGGTTAGGTTAGATTTGCTGTAAAAAATCACCCATAACTTGGTACCTACGTCTTCAAACAGAGATTAGGCTAGGTTTGATTTTGCTATAAAAAATTGCCCAGACCTTGGTGCCTCGCTGCCTCCTCAAAGAGAGGTCAAGTTAGGTTTGGTTTCAAAATTATTAAAAATAAAAAATTTTTTTAAATTATATGCACTAAAAAAAATAATTAAAATAAATTTTTAGTTTATAATAAAACATTGATTTTGTAAATAAAATAAAAATGAAATTTCAGTAATAAGTAAATCTATGATATCCAAAATTATTATTTTAAATTAAACTATTTACTGATTAAAAAATTTTTAATTTTAATAAATTTTTTATATTAAAATTACCCCAATTAAATAATTTTTTATAAAATTTTTAGGGCCTTTTTGTCTTTCGAATTTACTTAAACTTTTTTAATTAAAAATTAAATTCATTTTATTTACTTAATAAAATAATTTTTTTATCTATTCTTTCATTCTTTTATTCAATTAAAATACAAATTATTATGCTACCTTTGTACAGTTAATTTACTGCAGCTATGCATGAGAATATCAAGGTTATCATTCATGAGCTGTGACAACGGCTTGTCATCATATATATCACTCATGATCATGATATGTCAACATAATAATGACCTTCCATCTATGACATGTTATCATGAAATGAAAACATCACGATTATCACTCATGAGAATGACACGTCGCCATGACGACGCTTTTTTGTAACGATTTTCGATTTTGTGTGCCATTGCAAAGACATGAAAATATCAAAATGTGCGATTTTGGAAATTGCGATTTTAGGCGACTTGAAATTTGAAATTTGGCGATTTTTAGTCCAGATCGTCTGAGAACACTGTTTATGATTCAAGTTCGTATTCAAGGAGATATTTCGTTTCAACACGAATATGTTTGTAGATAACAAAAATGCCTACGTCGGCGAACGACGAAACAATTAATGATGAAAATAGAGAATTGTTGCCTAGCGAAATCCTTTCTTTTGAACATAGAATTGCTACTATAATTGGCTTAAGTTTCTTCCAACTTAAGTAAGGCTGGAGAAGAAAGAATTGAAAAATGAAGGAAAATCTCAACCATAAAAGAACATCTTGCGAGTATTCTTCCACGATATCAAGAAAATAAAATAATTGTATTCAAATTGCAGCACGAAACTACGAAAAACTAGAAACGAGGAAAACTTCACTTGTTTAAAAATATCTCACATTTTATAACGACGGTTAGTCGTTGGTGACTTGACAAAATAAAGAGATTGCAGAAACTATACACTCGAGAAAATTAATTTTAAAAATACATTTAAAATAATTTCGAAAAAAGCTGGAATAAATTTCGACAACGAAACTCGTCGGTAAGTTCGCAATTCCACAATAAAACCCTTGACAGTTAACATTAACGTTAAAATCTTACGCAAATAGTAAATTTCCTGCTGAAATATATACGAAACACAACGAGAGTTTTAATTAGAAAACTTACGAGAACTTTTCCAATTAACACATTTCTTTATTTTAACGAAATGTCTTTTTTTTCCGCCCCGAATCTATGTTATCTAAAGTAAAGACGATAATTCCGAAAAAGATGGCTTTTTATTTGACAACAGGGCGAATTTTCGTAATAATAACTTCGGCGGTAGAAAATCCGCGACCAATATATCTTCCGAGTTCATAGCAACACTACGACCATTCGGCTTGATATTGTAAAAATTAATAAAACCAAACAGCCGATAAAAATAAATCCAAGAGTATCGAAAAAGCCAACACCAAAATCGAATAACTTTCACGACCGGATAATATAACGTAAAATATATAGCTATAGTCATTGGCTCACATGCAAGATGCAAAAATACCAACTGGAGCTTGTAAAATTATCAGTATCCGGTTAATTCTTCGCTTTTCGTCGAGCACGAAGTTTAATATCGAGAAAATGGAGAGCATCGGTGAAACAGACTAAAGGACGTCTTTTGCAGTAATTTCGCCTCACAAAACCGGAAAATCCATTTCTTTTTATTCCACTGATTTAATACTATCGTGCTCCGGTACAACAAAAAGAAAAATGGGGTTTGTTTCCGCAGGATTATCTCCCGATTTAAGAACATCGCCGAACGAGCTCGAATTTTCATATTTTTTCCCTTATCTGCCCGTTAAAGTCGTGATAAACACTATAAACCACTTCCCGTTTATTAATTCGTGCCTGACTTACAAATCAGCTTGGATGATCTGTAATGTGTTTTTTCATAGATTAGCGATTTTCGGTTACGAGAGAAAAGGAAATGGGAGTTTTTACTTTAATTTTACTCACTTTTGCCAACTTATTAATCATTTTTACATCGTTCGCTCTTCGTGTTTCTATCGTAACGCATCCATTTTGACAAGTTTTCTTCATTATTGCACCATTAATTAAGTAAAAAATTTAACGAATATTGAAATATTTGCGAATGAAACTCGCCGAGAATTTCACCGTTATAAATGAATTTTAATGCAGTAACTAACGCATATGCAACATTCCTCGAATATCACAAGAGAATAATCGATTCGTAATCTGATCGTACCTTAATGAGGCCTAATTCATGGCTATTACCATTACAAGTAAGAATAATTTTATAAAAGTCCAAAAATTAATTTCTGAATAGCAATATGATCGTTAGTAGAATCATTATAAATAATGATCATAGCCGGACGATTTTAATGAATAATAATAATAGGCTAATAATAATTCGAAAATCACGCCGCATTATTTCACCGAGGAAATAAATATTTTAATATGTGTACGCGTATATTATACGTTTAAATATATTTTATTCCCTTGAGCGTAAAAATTCCACGACGATATCATTATTTACGCGCTAATGAAAAATTTAAAACAATAAGTAACGTAACTCGTACCGACCCATTTTTCCGTAATCTAAAATAATCCAGAATATTGCATAATTAACGAAAATTGCTAATTCGATCGAGTCGATTGAATCGACGATATACACGTGGTATTTAAAAAAAAAAAAACGTCACGCATCATCGAAGAATTTTTTTTAAATAAACGCATTCGAATTAGTATCGTTTTGCTCGAAATAACGAAACTGGAGTAATTCAGTATTTGCGTAATTTTATGGTCGAATATTTGTAAAGAAAACACGCTCGCTACGTGAATGAATTAACGTACGAGGTAATTTAACATTTTATCATTGCTCGTAGAAATTCCGAGCATTCGTCGCGAATTTCTTAAAACATCTTTATAAGTTTTCGCAACAGACTTTCCAAGTTAACGAGAGTGGCTGCACTGATCGTCGTGTAGTTTTTGCAAAAAAATAATTCAAATGTAACTTGTACTTTGGTAACTTTTTGGTAACTTTTTAAGCATAATTTTAGTTGATTACGTGGAATTTCTTTTGGAGAAAATTATCGTGTTTCCGCAGATTTAGATTTTAAAAGTCTATCAGGAATCGAATAAAAGTTTTTTTTTGAAAATAAACGGAAATTTTACTTCAACCTTTTCACTACACGCTTCTTACCTCAATTGCTGTTTATGACGTTGAAAAAAAATACAGAAAAAGCGAATATGAAATTTTTTAAAAATACGTAGATTTACCTCTAAAGGTTTCCAAAATTTTTTCATAGAAGTGAATATCTCAGAAACCATTTCCAGCTTCGAATCTCCTTAGAAGGGATCAACCTTAAAAATGCGATTTTCGACAGTAATTTCTCTTTCGTTCAATTTCCAACTGAATGGCTTGAAATTTCGGTCGTAGGTAAAGGTCTTCCACTAGTATAACATAATTTTCTAAGAATTTTTCACACGCTTTGACCCCTCTCCCCCCCTCTTTCTCTCTCTGAACATACTTGACAACTTTTTATAGAAGATCGGCATTACATCAACTCGTATTTACAGGTGGGCTAAGGGGGCTGCAGCCCAAAACAGCAAAATTTGGAGCCAACAAAAAAAATTGAAAAATTGAAAAAAGTACCTACAATTAAAACAATTTTTGAAGCACAAATAATAATTTTTGAAAATTGTACCTCAAAAAATTGAAAATTGTACTTCAAAAAATTGAAAAAAAATCAAAAAATTAAAAAAAAGGGCAATTGAAAAAATTTTGAAGAACAAAAATTAAAAAATTAAAAACTGTGCTAAAAAAAATCTAAAAAAATCAAAAAATGAAAAAAAGTACGAGTACAACTAAACAACTAAAATAAATCTTAACGTACAAAAACACTTCAAAAAATTAAAAAAATTGCAGTGGAAGAAATTCTGAAGAACAAAAAGTTTTAAATTGAAAATCGCGCTTCAAAAAATTGAAAAAAAGTACCTCAAAAAATTGAAAAATATAAGTCAAAAGATTGAAAAAAATTTAATTTCATTGTAATTGTGCAAAAAAATATTAACGCTCAATGGCAACTTCTCAATAAATCTTTTCTCCAAAATCAATTTTGGGAGGAGGCGTTCATTCAAAAGGTACTATTCAAATTTCAGCTCACAGGCGACCAAATCTTAAATCTGTTCTAAGAACGCGCGTTTTTTTTTTTAGTTTTCACGTGTTCAATAACAAATAATTTTTTTTTGCGCTTTTTCGTATTTATTTTTGGAAGGTGAAGGTACCTACTTGGTGGATTTTGTACTCTTAATTGATTTACTCCCCTTCCCCTTATGAATACTCGTTTTAAGCAAAATTTTATGCACGTTTTGCCAAGATTAATGAAATTTAATTTAACAACTCTTTCTTACAATAGCGCATTAATTTACATAATAATAATCATGTATTTTTATTTAGTGACGCTCGGCTGCGTCGGTCATTTGCGTCATATACAAGTGCACAATTTAACGAATAAATAATGAAAATTTAGTTTACTAAAGAACTTTCATTAAAAAAATAAACAAAACGTGATTTTTAGCAAAAAAAAAAAAATCAAAAATGTGCGCTATTTTGTGGCTTTGGATATTTTATGGGTCAGTGGACATCTTGTGAAATTTTTAAATCCAAGCACAAAAGTTAGCAAAACACAATTTCTTTTTTTAAAAATTATCAATCTCACGTTTGGTGCAAAAAATGATTTTTTTGTAGCACTTTCGATTTCAATAAACGATTTCGGTAGTGTTTCAATTCAACACATAAAAACACCACGGAACTTGTGCAATAAAAATACAATTCACTGCGGACTGGAACGTGATATGTTCAAAATGCAACGAAAAACGTAATAATCTCAATTGAGCGAGAATTTTTAATTAAATCGTTTGTAAAATTCATATTACGGCGTTTCGATCAAACTGCATTGGAACGGCGAAGCTTAATTAAAATATTTCGCCATTTAGACAACTATTAAATGCTTTTTATGAAGTCGTACCCGCAGTAAATTGTAAAATGCACGGTAACATTGTAAATAGCAGATAATAAAATAGAGCAAACTAGGAAATCATCGTTCGTTTAGAATTATACACGCAGAACAAAGAAACAATACAATTTCCCATCATTTGGCATTTCGTAATATCGATCGCAACAAATTGCAAGACGAGAGAAAATACTAAGATAGTGTCAGCTACTTCCACCGTTGAACCGGATTACAAAGCCAGTTATTAAAAGCGACGTTTTTTTAGGATTTTTCTCTTTCTTTTTTCGATTCTGGTAAAACTAGATCGTTAAGAGATAAACTGTTTAGTCGGACATGGAGTATCTAATTTAACCACGGTATCAGAAAAAGTACCAACATTAAATTGGTTTAACCGTATTCTGCAACAAATTAAATCCACTCGACGAGGTTGCTGCGGTAAATTCGTGGCTTAGGGTTTAATAATGCATTACGAAATTATTTTAAGTGTTTTATTCTTTTTATCACCGAACCCTGACCGTTCCATTTAATTACGCGTGTCTTCATGCAGATCGTCCAAAATAACACGTTTTTTTCTCTTTTTCGCTTTTAATCGGCCAAGTCCAAATGGAATACGTAGATACACTGTACACACATGTATACACATGAGTGACCCGAATTTTCTATTTAATCAAAAAGCACCGCGAAACATTTTACTATGGTTAACTAAGCGTGTACGAAAACTTGGTGTATATACGAACGTTACGACGGCATTTTCATTCTAGTCTGCCAATTTTTGATATAGAAACTTTTCACCAGACTTATCAACTTTGTAAATTAAAAATCCGCCCTGGTTCTATGCCATCGCCACAGGCCACAGGAGAGAAATTCACGTAGTAAAAACTCTCCGAACGAATATTCTATTACGAATGGGCCTTTTTTAAACGTTTTTTTTCGCGACTGTTTCGCCTTCGCAATGTATCTCTTGAGAATACCGAGAGTTCGCCTCGTGCCAAACGTTTCCTATTTCGTAATCGTATAAACCACCGAAATTCTAGTCACACGATATTACAAATATTAACGCTTGGGAAAATATTTTCGTCTCGAATTCATCGTTGATTACTGTTACGTGAAGTTTGGATAATATCTAGCATTGGTGTAATCTAAATACGAAATTTTAGAGCATATCCTTCGTTCCATAGAATAATTAAGGTTCGCGGTAAAACATTACGAAATCTATTCGGTTATCAATTTAATTAGAGTAACATTCGTCGCAGACGTATAAACGACGTCGCAGATTAATATACCTTTTGGAACTAGAAAATTGTATCGTTTCGATAAATCTTCCAACTGAATAAAAATCTTACGACGAACACGTGAATAATGACGGTTACGTCATCCGTTCATCTTTCTTATTTAGGGAGGCTAAAATATCGCTATTTGAAAAATTATGCGTTTTAGTTTCATCCCTTCTTTTTCGCTTCCTCTTTTTCCCTCCTTATATACCGAGGAATTTATAAAATATACCAATGTCATTTCCGCATCTTTTTAAAGCTTGATGAATAGACGAAAAAAATTCTTCCAACAATGACGAACGTTAGGTTAATCACCATGCATAAACCAGAAAGTAGGTTTGCGTTATTTATACACAGGATACGAAACTAAAGTATAATAAATTATTTAGGTAAATATAATAGCTCGCGGAGAACCGTCGCAAATAATTTTTCGAGCGTAAAATCTCTCGGTAGTACAATTTAGGTAATGTAGTAGGCGTTCGAAGTACATCGGGGTTAGCAAACTCAACTACTGAATCGTAGTCCGATACTTGGAGCGACGCGACCGTGCTTAGTCATTATGACTGGCTACGGAAATTACATCGTAGATCTTCGTAAATAAAACGTTATCGATTGAATGAGAATTATTTCCATTACAAATAACTCGTTCTCGTTTTAAATAAGATCTTCAAAAAGTGACAGCAGCCGTAGAAATCAAATGATTCACTCTACTAAATATTACTCCCACATTGAAATTTTTTTCAAATTTATCAAAACCTGTTTCTTTCTGGTTTACTTGATTTTTTCAACAAATTGTACCTATGGAAATTTCGTGATTTTCAATTATAAACAAAAATTCACCAAAAATCGAAAACTGAACGCTAAAATGTTTGTTTTAGAGGTTTTTTGACACGAGCTGATCGAGCTCACTGAAGAGCCAACGATGGAAAACTGTGATCACGCTCTTTATGTTTCACTGAAGTTATACACTCAACAAAAATGGAAATAAACGAGTATTATTATTAATTTTAATAATTATTTTAATAAATTGACAAAAAAAACATCAAAAATATCGCGAGTGTAAGGTAATCAAGTTACGATACTGGACTTAAAGAATTGAGAACTTTTTTAAAGTATGTAAAACAACGAATTTGGTTCAGACTTCAGAAACGATAACGAAAAATAAACTTATTGATTAAGTAACTTTAAGAAAGAAATGAATTTCAAACGGTAATTAAGACTAGAAATCGTCAAAAAACATGGTCTGGACCACTGTGAATTCGACGTTCTTTTCAGGTGGACTGTAATGGACCTCGGTCCAGACCATGTTTTTTGACGATTTCTAGTCTTAATTACCGTTTGAAATTGATTTCTTTCTTGAAGTTATTTAATCAATAAGTTTATTTTTCGTTATCGTTTCTGAACTAATCTAAATTCGTTGTTTTACATACTCGTAAAAACGTTCTTAATTCTCTAAGTCCAGTATCATCAGTATCATAACTTGATTACATTATACTCGTGATATTTTTGATGTTTTTTTTGTCAATTTATTAAAATAATTATTAAAATTAATAATAATACTAGTTTATTTCCATTTTTGTTGAACATTCGTAATATGTAAAAAAAAGAATCCGAATCCATGTTTTTAAAAAATTATTGAATACATTTTCGTAGTAAAATTCCCGGCAAAAATGTAAAGAACGAAACGATCAGAGTGATACTGATGAGACCTAACTTATTTCTGATTGGTGGCTCTTCAGTGAGCTCGATCCGCTCGTTTTTTACCATGCTATCTTTAAAAATTCAATTCGAGTTCAAATCTAAGCCACCGACAGTGTTGCCAGTATTGGTGATTTGTCACCAATGATGGTGATTTCCGTATTTTTTTTTCAGCAGTGATGATCGCCGATGATTTCCATGTCAAGTGATGATTTTGGCGATTTTTCTGTTTTTCTTCAAAACATCAAATTTTATCATTTTTTATAAAATTTCTATAAAATACCACAAAAAAAATCAAGATTAACAAACTTTAGGAAAACCTATTGTAATTCATATTTACAATTTTACATCTTAACCTCATCACCAGCAACACCAAAAAAATTGGAGCAACTGATTTGAAAAATGAATTTTTCGAAAGAGAAAAAGTCTAGGGTTCTTCCTTTAGGAAATTAACTGAATTTAACTTTTATTTTTAGTTCATTTTAGCTTTAAAAAAATTTGTGATTTCGGTGATTTTGTGATTTTTGCATTTCTCTACTGGCAACACTGGCCAGCGACCTGAAAAGGTTCCCTATTAAGATCACCTTGTGAGTACCTACTATTCACCCGAAGAATTTTTCTCCATATTTTAGATAAAATTATTACAAAAAAAGGTAAAAACCATTTCAAAATGAAATGGAAGAAATGCCCCTCCCCTCTCTCCACTTCATCGGTAACAAATTATTAGTTTTCTAGCCCAAATCAATTTTTTCTACGAAAAAAAACAAATTTCGCAAGAAACCCAATTGAAAATCTACAATTGACATTTTCTTAGTCACTTTTATTGGATCGGCAGTAAAAATAAAATAAAATTTAAACATTTTTCAAATTGAATGATTTTTTTTTAATATTTATGCATTATTAAATAAAAAAAAGTTTTCCGCTGTAGAATACGGCCTACTCAACTTGTAATTTAATTCGTCAACCCCCCTTCCCCATTGAATTAATTGAATAAATCACGTGCTTTTCAAGCTGGACATATTACTACAGGAAATTAAATATTGAAAAATTCTCAAACATAATTTCAACGAATATCGGAAGCTTAAAGTACTTATTTTTGAGGTATTTGACCTCTACGTGTAAACACGTTAATCCAACACAAAGAAAAATCGGCTTCGAGTCGTTCTAATTTTAATTTACGACAAATTCAGATTACAGGTAAATCATCGACTTGCAAAATCGATAACAACTCGAATCATAATTTACAAATATAAAATTTCAAGTACCTAATGGCAAAAATTTCACAACTTTTGCGCGGAGAAGAGCGCTGGAAAAGAGTAAAAAATTGCACGTTTACATTCACTTATACTAATTTATAAATCAACGAAAAAACAAGCAAACACTTGAGAGAACCTGCAAAAAAGCTAAACAAAGGGTGAAATTCCGCAAACTACACGCTCGGTAAAAATTCGAGATAACTAAAGTAAATTTATGGAAACGTATATTGATACAAAACACATCGTATCTATAACAAAAGCTAAAACCTTTTTCTAGTCACCATCTAAAAACGAAACCTTTGAGAGAATTTAAGATGCCGTTTAACTTTAGGGTCACTTGAAAGGAAAAATGTGTAAGATAATAGTTGAAAGGGATACTTAAACAAGGAAGCCATTGTATCTTCGAGTACCACAGTAAGAAAAATATATTTGAAAATGTGGAAAAATTCAAAAACCTCCACGAGTCGAATATGTGTGACGACGCTCCGGTTATAATCAAATTTTACCTCATCGGATCGCGCAACTGTGAGATTTAATTGTACTACGAATTCTCTGTGATTTTTTTTTTTGGAATAAACCATCTTGTAATTTATGGTCGAATCGAGTAAAAAAACAAGCTTCTTGAATTTCCGTTTCAACTCGAGCAAAAATGATGAATCGCTTATCGGATGGTTACCGCGTTGAAAAATTACATAAATAACAAACTGCTGTTATATCTTGGTAATAAATAAATTACTCCTTATATCGTTTTACGGCGCGGTGACTGGTTGAGGGCGCGGATACGGGTAGGCGCACCGCGCACGTCTTTAATGAAGGCGATTTTATTACACGCGGTCGATTTTATATATCATTATTTCACGCTATAGTTTCGAATTAACCTATCAAAATTATGGTAAACATATCGGACATATTTTTAATACGGATTATTTCGCTGTCACTGGATGACGGTGAAAGATAAAACGAAAAGAAACAAGATCATCGTATGATACACTAAATCACGATGTATTAACACGCTCACGCCAATGGTACGACGAAGAATTCAAAATTACTAATTTAACGGTTCTCCGGCGAGCTCTTATCGTCAAATATTTCGCTTTCGGCAATTGCTAAACGACTATTATTAAGAGCCGTTATTACCTGTCATTTACTTCGGCCGCGTTGAATACAAATGAGTATCTCGTTCGCGATAAAACCCCAAAAGGATGCGTGTATTTGGTGAATTATTTATGACCCTTTTTCTCTTTCTTTTTTCTTTCACGATAGACAAAAAGGCGATCGCGTTTATTGGCGATATTGGACATCGTATGGCGAAAAATTACGCTCCGAGTCATTCAACAAACGTCACCATTTTTTTCCCTTTCTTTCGCGCAATTCGCGTGATAAATTTCACGTAACGGATATTTATTTCGATCTGAAAGCTTCACGGTTTACGCCGAAAAAAAAATACGATATGGAAAAATTCATGTGAAATTTCGGCGAGATTTTTCACTCCTTTAATACGCCAACACCAAATGACCGAGTAACGTCGAAAACTTTTTCGAGAAGTACATCGATAAACGAGAAACGGAAATTAATCGAACGGACATGAATAGATTTGAGTTTTTATTAACGGATTCTTTCCGTTTTGTACCTCCCACGTACCTATACTGAACATCGCTTCGGTTATTTTCTAGATGATGATAAAAAAACGGTATTCCCGAAGACGACGCTGATTCCCACATTCGCAATACGATACCTACTCGTGATAATTACAGACTGAAATGATAGAAAAATTGCAATTAACCCGTGAACCGAAGAGTATACAGTATACATCGCGGAGTTAAATCACGCATGTTTTAAATGGAATAATTTCACATATTACTTAACACGCGACTTGCGAGAAAATCGGTACAGTAACTTAGTGGAATGTAATGTAAAAAGGCGTAGAACTCCTGTCTCCTATTTTGAGCACGAAATTACAAGTACAAACGTTCATCTGTACGATTGTTGTAGGTATATAATTTATTTATCGGAGTGAATTTGCTTAGAGTTTACTAGAAATTGACTTGTAGTTGACTAGAAATTAACTGGAATTCGCATGGAATTAACTGGAAACTTGCACGGAATTGACTGAAAATTTGCATGAAATTGACTAAAAATTCGCACGGAACGAACCGAGAGTGTACTTGTAATTTACTAGAAATTTACGTGTAATTTACTGGAAATTTACGTGTAATTTACTGGAAATTTACTTGTAATTTACTGGAAATTTACTTGTAATTTACTGGAAATTTACCTGTAATTTACTCGAAATTTACTTGTGATTTACCCGAAATATACTTGTAATTTACTCGAAATTTACTTGTAATTCATTAGAAATTTACGTGTGATTTACTCGAAACTTCACTAGAAATTCACTGGTGATTCACCAGAAATCCACTTGTAATTTATTAGAAATTTTTTTGTGATTTAATGGAAATTTCTTTGTAATTTACTGAAAATTTACTTGTAATTTACTGGAAATTTACGTGTGATTTACTCGAAAGTTACTTGTAATTCACTAGAAATTCACTGGTAATTCACTGGAAATTTCTTTGTAATTTCTCGAAATTTACTTGTAATTTACTGGAAATTTTTTGTAATTTACTGGAAATTTACTTGTAATTTATTAGAAATTTACTTGTAATTTACTGAAAATTTACGTGTGATCTACTCGAAATTTACTTGTAATTCACTAGAAATTCACTGGTAATTCACCAGAAATTTACTTATAATTTATTAGAAATTTTTGTGTAATTTACTGGAAATTTCTTTGTAATTTACTGAAAATTTACGTGTGATTTACTCGAAATTCACTTGTAACTCACTAGAAATTCACTGGTAATTCACTGGAAATTTCTTTGTAATTTCTCGAAAATTTACTTGTAATCTAGGGGAAATTTTTTTGTAATTTACTTCTAATTCACTAAAAATTTACTTGTAATTTACTGGAAATTTTTTTATAATTTACTGGAAATTTACTTGTAATTTACTGGACATTTTTTTGTAATTTACTCGAAATCTACTGGTAATTCACTAGTAATTTAATAAAAATTTACCTTTAATTCACTCGAAATTTACTAGAAATTTACTGGTAATTCACTTGTAATTTAATAAAAATTTACCTTTCATTTGCTGGAAATTTACTTGTAATTTACAGGAAATTCAATTGTAATTTACTAGAAATTTACATTGGAAATTTGCACATGACGACGGAATTCTAAATTGCAGATTTTGGAGCACAACATACGCGAACAAGTACATGTTCATATGAGATCGCGTAACGTCACCATTGCTTTTTGCAATTACTTGCAGGTATTTCGTCAAACGTTATGAACAAAATCATGTCAACGATGAACGAACCACTTCGTCGACAATGCACCTTCGAGATACGATTGCATTTTAATCATGACACCTAAAATATTCTCTTAACGTTTCAACGTTTTCATCACAATGCGTTTGCACGTGTAAATCAGTACACTTCGTGATATTTACTTAGGTATTTAAAAATCGATTCTACGATAAAGACAGGCAGATCGATAGGTGATCGGACGACGATGACTTAGAATTTTCGCGTCTTCATTCACGCTGATGCCAACTTCGCGTAACCTTTTTTTTCTTCTTAATCACGTACCGTAAAATTGGACGAATATGTTCGTAAAGTTCGATTTTCCCATGTTTTGATAAAATAACGCATTTTATGGCGTTAATTTCGTATCTAACGTTCGTTCTAAACCATCTTGTAAGCTTATAACGCATGTTTTGTAGTTTACTGTCAACGAAATTGAACCATTACGCGTATAATTATCGATATACGAGTATATAGTCGAAACAGCAAAAAAGTATGGAAAATTACCGAAGGCGTTTCCTTGCGACACAAACACCTTATAAATGGTTCGCGCAAAAAACGACATTTGAATTTATCGCCTCAACCCTTTACCAATATTAGCGTTAAATAGATACTGCGAAAACAAAACTGGCAAATGTTATATCGTCGTTATATCACGCTATAAAATGTCAACCGAAACGACGATTAGATAGTAAAAAAAATTTCTCGTTAAAATATCACCAACGAAACGCTTTCAAGTACGTTAAACTTTAAAAGCTGCGAGTTGGTAAAATTAAACCATAACTCGGTCACGAAGGTTTCCCCTGATAAACGACGATGCCGGCCAAAAATCGCCTATATACTCGTATATGAATTATAAAATCCGCCATTACCGCTTTAAATTAATCTCGAGGGCGTAATTTAAAGGTACATAGCGTCGTTACGAATATATCGTCGTAAAATTTAGCTTAAAAATTATTTTTTTTTACATCTCCGAAACAAAGCGAAATTAAGCGCTCGACAGCGTTGCACAATTTTCACCCAAACGCTTTCTCTCCTCGCAGACGAATTTATCGCCTTATATCGTATTTCGTTAGCACACAGAAACACATACCAACGACACGATGCAAATTTCAAATAACCTATAATCCACGTAAGATTAATGTTGGCGACGAATGTACAATTAACATTGACCATACACGAAACCAGTTTTTTTTTCTTTTTCGTATTATCAAGATTATTGGTAAAACGCTACAAAATGTACGAACAAATTTTCACTCACCTTGTAACCGCCGCATCGTTTACAAGATGTAACGTTCTTCTGACAATGATACTTAGGCAGAGGATCGTTTTGAAAGTAAGCCATAGCTTTTTCGCTTACAAACGAAAGACTTCCGTTTTAGTCATATCGCGTTCATTTTCATCAATACTACGTCAAAATACCCAAACGTTGCTTAATCGAGTTTGGATTTTGGATTCTAAACTATTGGTCACACGCGTAACAACGAATTTAGTTACGCAAAGGGATACGAAAGATCTCGCATATTTGCGAAGTTGAATTTTGAAATTAATTCAACTTCGGCAGTCAAATTCCAAACGATATTAGTTTCTAAGCCACGACGTAATTCTCGAAAATCCTCAATTCAATTCTCGTTTCGATGCTGAATCATCTCAGAAATTAAATTTTCGCCATGACATGAAAATAACACGAAACTAGGTCCGAGAGCAATAATACGCTCGAACTTATACGATAAAATCGAAAAATGCAACTTTTCCCAAAACTTTCGCAAATTACAAATTCGCGAAACTAGTTTCCAAAATGCGACAAGTTGATTACTTCGGAGATGGGACAATGCACACCAAGTAAATTCACCCGAAGAAAAAAACCATATAGGAAAAGGGTAAGATAGATAATTGAAGTTATACGCTAGTTTAAAATGGATTAACTTATCAACTTTCCTGCAGACTTGGTTAAATTTATTACGCCATTCTTTACCATTTTATTAATTATCGTTATTAATCTCTTCACGGCGTTTCGTCGTATATTGTACGCGAAGCTGCAAACTATGTATGTCTTAAGTACGAGTTTTTTTCACGAATTTCCATTACGACAATCCATTACCGCACGTATCCCAAACAATATCTCGGCTTTCATTAGCCGACATTTCCTCGACAGCTATATTCATTATAGTTATCTTTTAGAACTGTTTATTGATTCGCAATTAGTCGTAAACTCGTGGACATGGCTGAAAAGTACAATGGAACCTGTTCGCTTTCATTTTTAATGGTGTCATTGCGTTATCAAAAAAAAAAAACCGAGTTATCGTGGCCAGATAAAATAGCTTCGATATTTGTTATTCGTTTTACATGAAATTACCTATCTAAATATGGATAAGATGCCGACTCATATGAGTTTTTTTTTTAGCTCGAGTCTTAACGAGTAAAACTAATTAAAAATATATACGAGTATTTTCACCCATTGGACGGCGATCAATTTGTTATAATCGACCGATATATCCTATTTTTAGGTATAATGCTATTTATCTTGTCATAAATATGTTAATGTCTTGCACTCGAGGAATAATTTTCAAATTCACAATACACACAATGATGAAGCGCGTTACGTAGATTTCAACGAGTATATAAATCACCCACGATGTCCAGCAAACTAGCCAAGAGGTTTTATTATTTTTTTAAATATGAAAATGAATACGAAATCGACATTTGTATTATATTTACTTAATTTTCTTATATGTAGTTTAAGTTTGCGTTGGCATGAGAATATTCAATTTGAGGTTTTTTTTTCAAAGAACGTACGTTTGGTAAAATTAATTTAATTAGAAGTTTCATTTTTTACTTTTTTTTAATAAACAATATTTCATTAGGAAGTTATTAATTTTCAAAATTTTTCAACACTGATTATCAATCTTAGTTTTTCGAGTAGGTATTTTAAATTTTTCGAAAAATATGAAAAATCAAAAAAAAATTGTCAATAAATGTGTTTTTAGGGTTAATTAGTTTACAAGCAGAAACGAAACCTTGGAAGTGCAATACGTTTTCATGTAAATTTCCATGCAATATTGTACTCGGTTTTATTTGATTTTCACGAAAAAAAACACCTATTTTTACGCATCGTGATTTTGTTTCTTTAAATAAAACATTCTTGTCGTACACAATTAGTTGAAAAAAACTTGCATAATTATAATTGTATTTTTTGTCTAAAAATTTTAATTCTTCGTGACTTTGAACTCGTGTCGTATTTTACGAGCGACGTGAGTTGCTTCACCTCAATTACGCTTTTGCACACGAGAAATGAGAAATAAATAAAAAATGAAAATTCATTTGGGTATTGCTCATTTTTGGATTAAATTGTTATTTATGGTAGAAATTTCTTCGTTGAGGGATAAGAATTTTTACGAAATTGGTACATCGCTGAAATTGGATCTTTTTCATCGAAGGTGTAATTTATGCTTTTATTTTCATGCTAAAATTAAGTAAAAAACTCGCAAATATTTGAGTGGCTTTTTAACAATCGACTATAAATTGCTTGTTCGATTATTCGTGATTAATCAGTTTTTAAGATGAAAGTATTTTTAAAGTTAAATAAATTTAAATAAAATATTTTTTAGAAATAATCAAAAATATACACAAATATTTCTTTCAATTTTCATTTTTTCAAAAGATTCAGAAAAAATTATTTTTGTTTTTAAAATTTGACCGCATCATTTCGTAGATAAAATTAACTAAATTATTCGTTAAGCATGTGAACCAATTGACTATACCGAATTCTTAATGACAAAATCCCAACTCGATTATGCACATGACTACTGATAATTTCGCTTTTTCGAACACCAAAAAATTCTTCACTTCACACATCACATCACGATTTCTACGCGATTAAATTTCCGATAAAATTTCACCTCACCGCAACGATTTTAATTCACGAAAATTAAACTAATTTAATTAAAACCGAAATCCAACTAAGAACGTCTTCGATAAAGACACGCGCGAACGCAACAATTGTCAGTGAAAGAAGAGATACTGGTAGAAAGGCCAAAACCGCCACTGATAGTTATAAAGAAGGGGAACCCAATGATAGAGGAATCTACGCAAGATTTGACGAAAAAAACAAAAAAAAACAGAAACTACGAAAAATACAACGAATAAGATTTTTCGTAGAACATTATCGCTTTTGAAATAGAATCGTTACGGAAAAACTCCCCTTTCTTCGAGCTATTTGTGGAAATAAGCTCGTAATTTTTAAATGTAATATAAAGCGTTTTTCGTAAATAAATAACCCCTGTATGTGGTGGATATTACGTGAAGCATTCCAAAATGGTAATACGCCTTTCCAAAACGTGCATTATTTTTGAATAAGATATTTGCGAATATCGCGAATGTTTCGTTTTTTTTCTGTTGGAGAGGAAAAAATCGCAACGAGGATTCTTTATATGTAAATCTTAACAGCTTTTCTTTCTTTGTTTTGTTAACTTTTTTTTTACTTATTAAAAACATTAGTATGATCGACGAACTTACTAGAAAATGTGAACCATTTGCTCAATAAAGTTTACATATTCTTTTCTTAATTTAAAATTTAAACCTATTTGGTATTAGAACTACTTTTATTTTATTAATAGGTAGGTAAAGTACAATTTTAGATCACTGATCCTTGCAAATAAAACTTACTGACATCCTGTATCCTGTTTTGGTTTTCAAAAATTCACAGAGTTCATCAATTCATAAGTCAGAATCGAACTTTTCTTGATAAAATCGCTTCGGATCGATCCGCAATCGTGCAAATCGCGATATTCGATGTTTTAAAAAAAGTACACAAAACCAAAAAAACAAGAGATATTCTATTTTCAGTTTAAATTTAAAAAAAAAACATCTTTCCGTAATTTTTCGATTAATTACATATTTTTTTGCATTCCACCAATGGCGTTTCTTTATTTTTCAGCCAATCACAGAGTTTAATTTAGATCGCAGTTTTCGATTCGATCCTAAAAGGTAAATGAGTCGAATCGACAAAATCGCGACTTGAATCGAGATCGTTACGTCACTGGATGCAATATTTACTTGATAAAAACAATTTTGTATTTTCATAAGAATGAAAAGGAATCATTGATGTTTTTGTCGAACGTTTCGAAAAATATATGAATACACTACAACATAACAATTTATTATATCAATTTGAAGGCTTAAAAGTTGAACGGTTATTCAACACAATGCCCTTTTAAGCATTACGTTATTACGAGTAACATCTTCGGCATCATTTTTGACATAACACAAGCGTACACGAAACACACTGTTTAAATGGGTAAAAAAAGGCATAAAAGCGTATTCATTTTTTATGAGTTAACAATTGGCAATAAAATTAGACCATCTTTCCGTCACTAATTTCGTAACATACTCGTAAATTTTCTTTAACAAGGCGTAATATAAAATACAAACATAAAATTGTTCATTTCCAAAAATTTCATATTCGTACATTAAAATCAATTCGCCTGAAAAGTACCTCAAAGTAAACAATGATAAGCAAACTACGTCGACATAAGCATTACATTAAATTTAATTATTTTTCATCAAATTAAAATCATAAAGAGATGCGAAAGGCTCAAACGAACGATATGCTCCAGATATGAAACCCCCTGAAGGCGGCGCTATCGAGGTGTCCGCTCCTCAATGCACGAAAATGTAATAACGGTTCGACAAAATTATACTCCAAAAGTTCTCATGAAGATATGCTCGCGGGTATATTTTTCATTACGTTCATTAATACGTTTATTAATTCGGGTTATCCTCCGTGCATAGAGATTTTTTAGTAGGCAAATAGCAAACCATTGAAATTTTCGTTTTGATAAATTGCTTCGAAACGCGGATTCGAATAAGAAATATATCAAACGATAAAATAAACTATTTGGAGAAAAACACTTCACCGTTTATAATAAAATGTTGCCCGAATAGTTTAACTTATTTCAATTACCACACCTCGCGAATAAACGTAATCGTTCGTAAAATCGATCAAGTAACCAATGATTGATTGGATTCGTCATTACACATGGTCGGGTTTTTGTTGCCAAATCATTGCTCGTTTATCATTATTTTTTTCCGATCTAATACGAACATCTCCGCGGTGAAATTTCATTACGATTTAATATCAGTAATTTTTCATTCAACTTCGACATATTTGAAACAAATTCATCGGAAATTTTGAGCATGCGTGGATACCGTGGACACGCAGCTTCAAAATGAACGGTGACATGTGGATGGGTGATTTTTCTAATTTTAACTTTTTATTATTTTTTCGCGCACTCGGATTAAAAACTATAAATTTATCAACGAGATTGTCAACGCCTTTTTCACGAAATTTATTCATTTTTTCATTACAACGGCGTGTTGAATGGCAAACGATGTTTTTTGACATGGTAATTACGTTTCGCGATATGAATCAAAATAACACGCGTGCCATCGAATTAAAATCCATGGTGATGATTTTTCCACCGAAGTGTTCTTTGATAAGCATGAGTCTTCGTTCCTGGTAGCAGTGGAAAATAATATATTTAAAATCAAATACGAATCAATAGAGACATTAGATTGCCAAGATGCATTAAAATATAAAAAATCGTAGAATCTTCCACAAATACGAAAGTAATTCCCCATTTAAGACGATTTAAGAACGTGATTCCAACGACCTACGTTTTCATCTTCATACAACGATTTTCGTTTAAATCTAATCCTTACAACAAAAAAGTACTCTCGCAACAAAAAAGCATAAAAATAAAATCACCACCATGCTACATTAAGATCGAATAAAAAGCTCAAGACAAATGGGCAATAATGACACAAAGAAGAAAAAAAACATAAATTTCCGCATCTTTTTTTTTCGCAGTTATGACGATTTTTTCGTGAAAAAACCAAATAAAAAGGAATGCCTGCTAGGATAACAAATTACCAAAAATTTTCGAAAACGTTCCACAAACACGACATCAAACCAATTTGTAATCAGAATGTTTTTTGGTACCGATCAATTCAACGTTTATTGTTACGTACTCATTGAACAGGCGAAATTGACAATCACATTTATCTCAAGTTCTTTCTAGCAAAGAAGTTCGATTAATCGTTTTACGGGTAATTTTTTTCCTCGTTATAAGTTGCAAATAACACCGTAGTAGATATTTTTCATTTGATTTCGATATAGAATTCGGGAGCAATTTTCGCTTTAAATTTATCGTAAATGTTTAAATTAACGCCATCATTTTCAGAATGTTGTAAGATGTGAACGTTGTTTCGAATTTTATGCATTTACATATAACTCGTGGAGTACGTCAGAAATGACGAAACACTCGAAAATTTGTTAACGTTCCATAGAAAATGCTACGCTTGAAAAAATAATTTTGTTATCGTGACGATAAAAAATACAGAATTCTTGTAAAAGTGGAATATATAATCAACAAATAATTTTTCGTACACCCTTGAAAAATTTTGAGCTCGCTCAAGAAAAGGAAGGTAAAGTATTACCGAAGGCTTGAAAAAAATAATTTGACAAGAATTAGTAAAATAATACGAAATGATGAATAATTGATGATAAAGTTAAGGCCAATCTTAACGAAGAAAGGTATTATGCACTTGGAAAAAGGAACTGTTCATTGAAGTTCGAAACACCGAGTAGGAGATGAACTATAAAATAGTCGTTTGGTCAGTTCGATTGGTATGCTAGAAAAGTTGATTATTTTGAACGAATTCATCGAGTAATATGTACAAGAATTTAAAAATGCAATTACGCGTGCATTTATAATTCTATATGTATTATTTATGTGATCTATTCATCTCCTGAAAATCTATCTTTCAGCAAATTCGAATGGTAATATTTAAACTCACCTTCAAACACCATATCCTAATTGTTCTCAGCATGGTAACACACAACGTGTACTTCGAAATACCAAAGTTACTATTCACGTGTAACATGACTTATACAATTTCTTATCGAAGAACGGGGACATGTCAATGTTATCGTTGTTTTTAGTATACTCAAAAAAAAAGGAAAACAGACGATACGGGCAATTTGGCACCAAAAATTCGATCCTTTTACTTCAAGTTTGATTATGTTCACCATACTAGAAAACGCTAGCGGTATTTCAAAATCAGGACCATCTCGAGATCTCCTGACCTTTTCGCCTATGTTATCTTCGTCGATAAAACGTGAATTAATTTTGAAGTAATCTATCATAAATCTATGTAAAATTGAATGAAAATCGTTAATTGAAAATTCGTCAATTTTGATCACGAGTTGTAGGAATTGGTAAAATCAGTATGCAAGTATTTGTTTGCATGCGAAGAGAATCTAATTCCTATGATTTTCTTCGCTAAAGAATTCTAACGTATCCACTGACTATACCGAATACATATTTATTAAACTACGTAGATACAAGATATTATTAGAGCTTATCTCAATCAGCAAAAGTATACATATCGCGCCGTAACAATTACCGATTACATATCAGAATAAATTAAACGTAAGCTAGTAATTAAAAAATATGTATGTTGGACTTACTCGACATCAATGAATTTAAAAACATGGATTTTGCTGATCAATTATACACAATCGATGACGGTGGTTATATCGGAAACATCATACAAAATTGTAGCGGCAACTACAGACGAATTTACTTCTTCCGTACACATATTTTTGTTTTATTTTCGTTTGAATAAAAAATGATAACGTGAAAAGAATTTCGTGACAGCAAGTATTTCAAACACTTGCCTAGTTCAGTTATATCGTATTGAATTGCATGCATAGTTATTTCAATAGACACTGGGATCGCTGAAAAGTAGTAAAGTGAGTTGAATCATGGATATTGAACCCGATTGGACCCTCATTAGACTGGAGGTGGTGACTGGAGAACTGCCTAGACCGGACATGGTAAGTTGAGAATGGATTTTGACAATTGGCACAGTAAACAAAATAAATAAATTGAATTTGAATAACTCCACAATTCTAATTTTTCTCCAATTTTCAATGCTCAAAAAGTTTTCGCTTAATTCATACATAAATATTTCAATTTGGTTCCATGACCATCCTGAATTCAAATACCGCCATCAAATTACGATCAATTGCACACGTATGCAATTCAGTAGAAATCAAATGAGTGATTTTACTCATTCTAGCATAAAACACAAATAAACGGAAACGCGTAGAGAACAACAATTTTTTATTTATTGATATTGAACTACAAAATACCAGATATTAACTACCTAAATTTAAAAATTTGATATAATTTCGTTTTTTCAAAAAGTTTGCAATATTAACTATTTAAAGATGGTAGAATTCAAAAATAACAAATTTAAAACAAAAAGTTCAAATATAAACGATTTAAAATCAACTAGAATATTTAAAATTCATCAGTGAATAAATTAAAAAAGCTCAAAGCACTGATATATTGCGACATTTGAACAAAATATTCATGAATATTCTGCTGTAAATACAATTTACTTCTCATGCGTAGGTAGTTTATAAATGGATTCAACTTCAAATAACAAAATAAAGTTATCGACGGATTGCTTATAAATTAATTTGTGATAAACGTTAAAAAAAGTGAACAAAAAAATCTCAAAAAATGACTAGAATGGATTTCAGGCGAAAATAAAACTTAAAAATAATAATGCACTCATCTATCACATCGCCAACTAAAAAAATAAATTGAACAATGCATGTGACTAGAAATTATTAAATAAAACAAAAAAAAAGAATCTACCTGACTTTTTAAATCTGCCTATTATGTACTCTACGTATTTAAATCAAAGTATAATTTTCGTTATAATCAAATTCACGAGTAATTATACAAGTGAATGCGGAGACATCACGCATTAATTTTTCAAATTTATAAACGTTTACGTGTACAATGTAAAATCAAAATTACTCAAAAAATGATTAAAAAATAAAATAAAATGTTACTAGCTCACATGGAAAATGACTGGAATCAATTCATTAAAAAAAATCATAAAAAAGCGAAGTTTGAATAATTTGATGAATTTCAAAATTTTTCATATACCCAACTCAACTACAAACATAAAAATTACAAATCAAATCAACAACAAAAAAATAATTAAATAGCACACTAATTACATCAAAAATATTTACAATTCGAGATTCTGAAACGAAGTAGCAGTGTTTAATTCATAAATTCATAATTTTAAAATAAACCCCATATTACTTCGTAGTTCGGAAAAAACTATTTAAAAATGCAATCAGCCCATTTAAAGCTTGATTCGAGATTAAATTCGAGTTTCGAATTAAACGTGACTAGAAAAATTACGAAATGGTGCAATTTCGCGTAGTAAAATTCAGAGAAAAAATTGCTGTAGGAATTTAAAATTCCTCATTAACAGTGGGCGAAACCCAAGGTACAGAGGATTGGATAACGGAAGATGAAGAACTGAATGACGACGAACGTCTCTTCGCTGCTGTCCAACTTTTTCCAGAAGTCCTCGATGCCGGTGAAGATGTTGGTGATGAAGATCCAGAAGATTCACTTCCGGTGTCAGACATCCAAGACCTGTCGTAAGGTACTGGTCTTTTCCTAGCGCTGAAATTATGAAAGAGCTGTTTAAATTAAGCGAAAGATATTTTGGTAGAGTAATTACACCACCACTCATTATACTACAATAACCGCTAATATTGTTAGTTTCAGTTTATAGTAGCAACATGAAAAAAATAATGAAGTACAATCATGCCCATTATACCAATAATTTCTTTGGTGGTGTTAGTAATAAAATTATTATCATTTTTTGAATCTAATGACTTCGATTTCTTTTTCTTTTTAATAAGCATGTTAGCTTATGAATGCAGTTTATGTTTCTTTGATATGTACTTGTAATTTGAAAAGTACATGAAATTATTTCCTACTTTCAAATCGGCCCAATTTAATTCAAACTTCTATAGATAAAAACAGTAAACACCAGTTAGACACAGCATTAATTATTTAAATAAAATTATCAAGTTGGATTATTAAAAATGTGAAATAAATGTGAACAAGCATTTGTTTTAATTGTGGCAAAAAAATATATAAGCAGAAAAAACGATCAAATGCTACACAAAATAGCTACTAAATTGGAATTAATTCACTACGCAAAACTCGACTAAAACACAACACGAAAAAACGAAGCTATAAAAAATATCGGTACCTTTCAAGTGTAATCCTTCATTCTTCAATTTGAAATCCTGATTATTTATAAAAAACATATAAATAATAAATTCAAGTGAAAATTTGTGAATTTATTTTTAAAAAAAAGATATATATATTTTATATTTTACATCATACGGTACTTAGAATAAAAATTATAAAACAAGTCTTGACATTTAAGCATCGACTGAAAAATTCTTCTAAAATGACTCCAAATAAAATCAAGAAAATTATAAGAATATATCCAGTGAAATGTTTCCGTTAAAATTAATAATAATTACTATGATATTATACAATAGTATAAATAATGTAAAAATACATCTTACGGAAATGCGACAAAAATTAACTCAAATTCACAACTAAAACGATTTGTACATTCTTCGTACAAAATTTTCACCGATGACTTGACGCCGATGACGAATAACTACTCGATGAAGAGGATGCGGACGATGACGAAGAAGACGAACTCCTTGAATATCTTCGACTGTAAAACAACGCAATAAAAATATCTACGAAGCGAAAATAAAAAAGGAAGCAAAACATAATGGGGAAAAATCAAAATATAAAGCCTTTCAAACGCTATCTACTGCGCAAAATAAATCATTTTGAATACGCAGCGTGGTCAATGACAAAATTTGAAAAATTAAAACAGAAAATATGTACAATCTCGCTACACACATTACAACATTCCTTAATATAATCGCTTTGAAAATATACTTCGATATATTGGAATATTTCAATCGTGCTCTATCCTACAATCAGTGATCATCGGTGAACATACGCAGCGTAAAAATTACCTCGTAATTCGTCTTCTTTCGAGAAAACTAGGAGATCCTTTACGTCGTGGTATGGAAAAAGATCGCGATCGACTGGTACGACTTGTGTAACTGTCAGAATCGCTATCACTGTTCGAAGCGCTACGGGACTTCGACTTTCTGCGTCTTTTATGACTACGACTATTCGATCTGGAGCGTGATTGACTGGAATCAGATGAACTGTATGATCGCGATTTGTACGATTCACCGGAACCGGAACGCGATCGTTGACTTCGACGAGAGCTACGACTTCGTGATTTATGATCATCTGATTCGCTACTAGAAGAAGAACTACTTGATCGAGAACTGTAGAAAATAAAATCTTTGTAAAATTTTTTTCATTAGGGGAATATTAAAAGCGAATGAGTTTACCTTAGACTAGAATTTGTAGATGAAGAGCCATCGCTATCTGAACTAGAACTATCCGACGAACTAGAACTAAGGTGTCTTTTACGCCAACCTTTTGGCATAATTTTCTCCACCACCAGACGTCTAAGTTGAGCGATGGTTTCTTCGTTGATTAAAGCAGCGCTACGTTCTTTGTTTTTCTCGTTTCCGTTCACAATACGCGATTTATCGGCAGCTGGGGTGTTATCATTGTTTGTATTTTTCTTCTCTTCTTTTTTCACAGGAGCTTCGACGGGAGTGATTTTAGATTGAATGGGAGTTTCGTCAGGTGGTAAAGGAACATCGTTCAATGAAACAGGTAACGTATCGGAAATGGTATTACGAGTTGATTTATCATTTTTATCGACCATAGATGGCGAAGATTTCTTTGGTGATGGTTTTTCCGTATCTTTGACTTTTTCGGCAACGGTGGATTTGAATTTATTCAAAAAATCGGTTTCTTTTTTGAAACGTTCGTCTCGCAATTTGAGTACAGATTCGGCTTGTGGTCGACGAACAGGAGATCGTCTATTGTCGTTTTTAGCTGTCTTTTTGTCGCTTAAAATATCCGAGTATCTGTCTGGGTATTTTTCCATAGGGGAGTAACTCAACGACGACGATGAACTATCCTCGCGATTTGTTTTGTCATTTTTCACGACACCGTTGTCGTTTCTACGCGTTGAAGATGAATCACCGACATCGGCTTTCTTAACGGGTTCTTCGGTAGATTTACGTTTATCGATATTTGAACCCAGATCTTTTTTATCGTATCTGACAAACGGCTTGGATTTGGTATCAACTGGTTTACTTCTGGTGTATTCCTCTTCG
Organism: Maconellicoccus hirsutus; assembly: GCA_003261595.1. Taxonomy (NCBI): domain Eukaryota; kingdom Metazoa; phylum Arthropoda; class Insecta; order Hemiptera; family Pseudococcidae; genus Maconellicoccus; species Maconellicoccus hirsutus. Next base: position 34,464 of record QBDW01000503.1, on the reverse strand, counting down.
CTAGAGCTTTCATCCGAATATCTTATACTGAGCTTATCCTCCAATCTAACCGGTTTTTTGGGTTTATCGTAATGATTACTATCGGAATATTTCTTAGATTTTTTATCACTTTCTTGAGGTTCATCTTCGATTTTATCTTTCTTTCGCGAATCGGTAGAATATTTAGATTTCTTGGCACTTTCCGAAGTACTGGTCGATTTTTTCGCGTTTTTTTCTTTGTCATCACTTTTACGATACGTAGAAACAGCTTTGGACTTGGTTTTGGTTTCTTTGCCATACGGTGAATACGACCTACGATCGATTTCAACGGAAGAATCACGTTTACGTGATTTCTTCTCATAATCGTATTTAGATTTATGTTTATCTTTGTCACGAATCTCAACGGAAGATGACCGACGGCGTTTTCTTTCGGTATATGAATCCGTAGACGGCGACCGACGCCTTTTCACCGGCGAACGACGAGCCACCGGCTCAGCAGAAGGTTCTCTCGACAAACTACGACGACTTTTTTGTCGCCTAGGAGAAGCTTTTTTCTTATCGACGTTCTCCTTGTCACGACGACGGATTTCCGGAGTCGGCGATCGGCGTCGTTTCCGTCCCCGATTCTCCTCCGGTGTAGGATCACGTTTGGTACGACGATACGAGCGTTCGTTACTAGGCGATACATCTTTGCGTTTATTTTTCGTCTCTTCTTCTTTACGCTGCTTGCTACGAGATTGCTCTTTATCACGTTTTGATTCCTTTGGAGAGTCGTCCTTCTTTTTCTTCGATTTACGAGGCTCTTCGGACGATGCTCGATCTTTTTTCGTTTTCTTCGATTTCGAACTCTTCTTTTTCTCGTGTTTCGACGATTTTTTGCGTTCTTTGTTTTCTTTCGTAGCCGATGTACTACGTGACCTGCGCAAAAAAATAAACCGGTATTCTATTAATATTACGCGAAACGTGGGGTTAAAACAAACAAAAATACAGTGCACAATTAAGGCAGAATCGTAATATTCGAACGCGTTATCATCGTCCATGTAGGAAAAATCATTATTTATCAATTTCACCATTATGAATTTTAAAATTAATATAGATAATATTTTAATACAATCGATAAAAAAAGGCTTGATAAATTACTCAACTATAAATCCACGTATCCTGAAAAATGAACACATAAGCGGCCCATACATAATAAAGATTAAACAACAAATAACGAAACATCCGTCACATTAATACGAAACAATTTCTCAACCAAGTCGTCTAGGAATGTAGAATAGTCTAAAAAGGTTGTTTCACACTTACCACAGAATAAATCCGAACAAATGTACTACTAGAAACAGAAACGGTTGATGAATCGATCAGATAAATATTTTTATCAAATTTTCTTTCTTACTCTTGGATTCTATCAATCATATTTTTTTTTTTTCTATTTCGTTACAGAAAAAATTGTACCTCACAACCGTATAATTTCGTGGTTACTTTACTAAACCAAATGAAATCTATTTTTCTGTATCGTTTACAATTTTATACATTTATAAAAAGCAACCTAATAAAACATTTTACACGTTTATGAATGAAAAGCGCGAAAAGTAATACCTTTTTTTGTTTTTCTTCTTCTTCTTTTTCTTTTTCACTTCTTCAGCTGATGTGGATTTACTACAATTGAAAATAAAATGAATTAACGCATTGTCAACCTCCCTGTTTGATTCGTGATTAATATTTACCTTTGTTTTTTAGATTTAGTAGGAGTAGCTTCTTTTTCGATTACATCAGCTTCATCTTGGGCAGAAGGGGGCGATGGTATAAGGGCGTATTTTTTAGTCGCTTCTAGAGCAGCTTTCGCAGCAGCTTCTTTAGTATGTCTCTCAGGATCAAAGCTACTTCCTTCGATGAAATATTCTGATATACCAAATGCTTGTCTTAGCTTTTCATTTTTACGTTGTTGAGCTTCGGCAATCTCGTGAGTTTCTTTTACTCTGAAAACAAAATACGAATGAAAATCATCGAATTGGTGAGAGAAAGAAATAACGTGAGTTGAGATTTCATCGATATGCTCACCTAACCAGCGACTTGACCGTCGGTGTTTGACTCATTTTGTTTGAGCCAAGAAAACACATATTGAAATTAGTCAAAGGAAGGGTATCGATATTAGAGGGAAATATAACATGAGAGTTTGACATGTATTGCTGGCAATTACAACAGATTACAGTTTGATTACAGTAGTTATACGGAGGCACGGCAAAACGACGTTTTCGACGTCTTTTTCTCTTTTTTTTGGTAAATTTTCCATTTATTTTAGCTGTATTTTTACTAATATTGGTGACCGTTGAAGTATTCGTTCGATCTATGGCACCTAGGGTGTTTGTTGTAATCATGGAAGACATGGCTTTATTTAAGATTCGACGGAATCCTAAATTATCCGAGTATTTAGAGGTATCTTGCATATGACGCATTTTTAACTATAATATTAATATAAAGGAAGACAACAAATATAATGGAAATTCCATTTATCACAATAAAGGAAGACTGAATTACACAGAAAACACGACAAAATAATTTAAAAAATGGAAGACTTGATGATTCATCACAAAAAATATCCAACTAAGTCATGGTTAAATCGCACTTAACTATTACATTATCGATTAACGAGAAACGCGTTGCATGAGAATTATTTTTTATTATTTTTATTTTTTTCGTAACAAATATCACACATCACGATCAACTTATTTGATTCCACTTTAACCGCGATCCACATATTTACTCCGAAGATTGGAAAAATTCAAATTAAAAACACAATTTAACGTGATACCACGGCGATCGATTGCTTAAAAGGCCGAAATACCAAGCAACGTCGTGCAAAACCATTTAAAAGCATCTTTTCTTGCGTTTGGTCGCAGTAAAAAGATCAACGCAATAAGGGCCTCGTTTAACGAACCGACGCTTTCGGAAAAGTACACACTTTTTAGCAAAAACACGCAATCGCAAGATTTTCTTTTAAATATGCCAGCAATCGTAGATACCGTAAATTACGACGCTAAAAATTAAATTTCGTATCGAACAATAAAGGAAACATATTCACAAAAAACTCGAAAAATTTAGCAGAAAAAAATATAAATAATTTGTAAAATTCGTCGACTAATTACACCCGATATCCTTCAATTCGTGAAAAAAACAGAGAAAAGTTTCGTTCAACTTCATCAAAAGAAATATATCCTCGATATTTCCGCCAACGATATCTCAAATCTTTCGAATAATTTCCCATAAATTGTATCAATGGAAATAAAAGGTTGCTTTATTTCGATGCAAAATGCGTACCGGAAAATTACCCCTTTTATTATACGACCACCGTCCAATCATGAAACAGGAAAGTCTACTCATGCGCTCAAGTTTCCCAGAGATCGATAGATTCCTTGGGTTGTGACATGATTTTCATCTCGCGTTCGTTTAACCTTTGCTGGCATTATTTACCTCATTCGCGATAAATGTCTACACACAGTTATCGTCTGATTGATGTCCTACATAAAAATTGAAATTTTTCTGAAAAATATTATTTTTCAAATTTGATTAAGTAAATAATATGACGAGGATTTTCGAATTTTCAGGAACAAAAAATTTGAAGTCGTATACCCCGAAATCTCGAAAAATTCTGATGAATGTTCCAACTAGATTAATTTCGTTGGCGATGGAAAATTATTTGAAAAGCATGCTACATTTACTTAGATGCTCTGATTGTCAAAGAAAAAATCACTATGCAATCATATAAAACGTAGAAGACAAAAGAAAAAGAAAATATAAAATCAAACGCATATCTTACTTATTCAACTTCCACTGAAAGGATACTTTTTGATTGAACATATTTCATAAAATTAATATCCGATCAATAATAAAAATAAAAAAAACATCAGGGAATATTTTTCATAATAAAACTTAAAATGCAACTCAGGAAACAAAAAAATTTAGATATTACATATTAAAATGAAAAATATTACGTGAAAAATAATGTCTCGATCTGCGATACGCTTCGGAGTTTCAAAATTTTATAGGTGTAGAACGAACGAACGAAAAAATTGTTACACTCGCGTACCGAACTAATTGCCGACATGAAATAGTAATACATCACATTAAAGAAATTTTTAAACCTTGAAACATCAGAAAAATCTGTTTATACCATATTTTTCAATACGTATCTAACACTTGAATAAGTATAAAGAACGTAGGATTCGATTAAAGCGAATTTTGCTCAATTTTCAAGCCTAACATTATATCGAATTACGTCATTGAAATCAAAGAATTTTAAACGATTCGTTGATGTTTGAAATATAATGCACGGAGAGAAACTAATTAAATCAACAAGCGCTGGCAGCTTAAATTGCACAACTAAAAATAACCAAAAACGAAATTAGATGACGCCTTTACACGAAGCAGTCTACTACTTTCAGTATCATTGTATACCTGTATTTGTTTTCCTTTTTAAGTTCTTAATTTATTCGAAAAATTGAAAATAAATGGAATTTCATGACATCGAAGAGTTATTAATTCATCAAATTTTTCAATTTCGGTTTTTTTCGTGTTCAGGTTTTGAAATCTTTAAACATTTGTACACATAAAACTTGCCAAAACACAAGAATATAATTCGTAATCGATAATACCGAGTACATATGACACGCGTTAGTTTTTCGTAGTGTAAAACTTTTTTAATTTAAATAGTACGAATAAAAAGCGAGTAAATATCTTCATACTTTGATATATTCATTTTCATCAACTTCAATCTTATTTCTTGCTGTATGAAATGGTTAATAAATTAACGACCAAAAAATGCTTACATTATGCGTCCATGTTCATCGCGTTGTACATTTTTTGAATTTTCACTCAATAAACTATTTCTGTATTCGGAAACCCTGTTGGTAATTTCTTCATTGGATAAGCTGTACCAAACGAGTGAAATTTAATACACAGAATTGAATTAAATTAAAATAAATTAATTACCCTTGATCTTCCAACACGGTTTGAAATTCTAGACACTTGATCTCGATTTTCCTCTTACGATCGTGTTCGATGATTTCGGTATTCGGTTTTTTCAGCGATGGCGTAGCGATATCATTTTTAAAAGTGTTTTTATCTTTTGGTTTGTATGAAATGGCTAAGTTACGCTGCACGTAACCGTTTGTTCCCGAACCTCTCGGTGTTGTAAGTCCGATACCATTATACATTTCAAGTTACTATTAAACAAGAAATCGTTCTCAGTGAAACCAATGCAACAGAATATAATTATGGATTACAATAAAGCGATAACGAAACTATAATAATTTCATTAATTCCATTTACTGTAATTTATGATGAATCAAATGTAAAAAGCAGCGATCATCATAAAATGGGTACTCGAATAAGTGAGATATCAATGAATTAATTAGATTATAATACAATTACACTTACCGAAACGTAAAATCAATTTTCAACCTTATGAGAAAAGAAGCCTTAATCAAACTAAGTGTTAATAAATATTAAATAAAAGACCAAAGACGGCCATTTGATAGAAAATTACGAAAATTCACTGGAAAATGATGTTTCGATTTTAAATCAAAAATTTCTCGTTTTATCAAAACGAAATAGAGTTTTTGGTTTTAAAATGTACAAACGTGGAAGAAAACAATACCAATTCATAAACAGTTTGCATTGTAATGATTATTTTTTTCAGTTTTTAGTGATAATTGAAATTCAAAATGATAATAATCATAAATTTGATGGTTTTATCTGAGTGATTGGTAAATTAAAAAGAATATTATTAGATTTTTCAACGAACTACCTAAAAAATGTTGAAAACTTGAAAATATGTCAAATTGACTCAAAAAGACAAAATGACGTCATCGTTATTTGCTCTTTCTCTCTCTCTCTCTCACTCGTTTCAATTCTTACTTCTTCAGCCGGTAAATCTAATCATATCAGTAATTTTCCCGCTCCTTTGGTGCAAAGTGAATTGAAGTTTCACACGCTATGCAATTACTTTAATGAATAATATTAGAACATATTTAAATATTACTGTCAAACACTTGTTTTAAATTCATTATACTGCATAAGTTCATTGATTTTCTTTATATGAAATAGTGGCATTTCATCTAACACAATGATATCAGAGAATCCAAATTTGCCATGGTAAGTTTTTCTTCTACATTATCTTTTTTCATGAAAATAAAATGATGGTTTGAATTTCAGGGTAGAGAAATACCGACCAAGTACTTTACAAGATCTAATTTCTCATGAAGATATCATCAGAACAAGTAATGTGATCGATTTAACCATCATTAATTGTTGTTCCATTAATTTTATACTTTTTATTTGGTTTCAGTCACAAAATTCATCGACGAGAATCAATTACCGCATTTATTATTTTATGGACCTCCTGGTACTGGAAAAACTAGCGCTATCTTGGCATGCGCCAAAAAGTTATATCAACCTGGACAATTCCGTTCAATGGTAGTATTGCGTAATTTTCATGAACTTTTGTTGTGATGTGTATGAAATTCATACATGACTGAAATAATGTTCATTTTTTTGCTTAGGTGTTAGAGCTCAATGCTTCAGATGACCGAGGAATAAACATAGTTCGAGGTCCTATATTGAATTTTGCTTCCACTCGTACTATTTTCAAATCCGGATTTAAATTGATAATCCTGGACGAAGCGGATGCCATGACTAACGATGCTCAGAACGCTTTAAGAAGAAGTAAGCATAGTAAATTACAAAAAAATCAACGAAAAATGTTAACCGCTGTTGTATTTTTTTTTTTTCAGTTATCGAAAAATTCACCGAGAATGTTAGGTTTTGCCTGATTTGTAATTATTTAAGTAAAATAATTCCTGCTTTGCAGTCACGATGTACTCGATTTAGATTTGGACCTTTATCACCGGAACAAATCCTGCCCAGGCTAAATTATGTAATCGGCCAAGAAAAGTGAGGAGAATTTTCCAACCATACAGTTTCTTACGCATTAATAAATATTGTGTGCACATTTTAGATTAGAAGTGTCTGAAGATGGTAAAAAGGCCTTAATCGAGCTGTCACAAGGCGATATGCGAAAAGTTTTGAATATCTTACAAAGTTCTGCAACTGCATTCCCATCCGTTACTGAAGAAGCGGTGTATACCTGCGTTGGCCATCCTTTGAAAGCAGATATTACCAATATTATAAAATGGTTGCTCAATGATGATTTCGTTTCAACTTTTGAGAGTACGTTGGGTACATTCTATTTAATATATGGATTATTTCTTTAATATTCATTTCTGTTCATTACAGGAATTCAAAATTTAAAAATTGAGAAAGGACTCGCTTTACAAGATATACTTACCGAAGTGCATAATTTTCTACATAGGAGTAAGTGTTTCAAACATCGTGGTTTTTTTAAAAATTCTAATTCATTTCACTTATTTTCCAGTCGATTTACCATCTGAAACCCTAATGGAGCTGCTGATCAAATTATCTGATATTGAATACCGACTATCGGCAGGAACAAATGAAAAATTCCAATTAAGTTCTTTAATATCGGCATTTCATATAGCAAGAAGTAAGATTGAAGTTGATGAAAATGAATAAATTAACGTATGAAGATATTTGCTCGTTATTTATTCGTACTATTAAAATTAAAAAAGTTTAACACTACGATAAACTAACGCGTGTCATATGTACTCGGTATTATCGATTACGAATTATATTCCTGTGCTTTGGCAAGTCTTATGTGTACAAATGTTTAAAGATTTCAAAACCTGAACACGAAAAAAACCGAAATTGAAAAATTTGATGAATTAATAACTCTTCGATGTCATGAAATTCCATTTATTTACAATTTTTCGAATAAATTAAGAACTTAAAAAGGAAAACAAATACATGTGTATAATAGAATTACAATGATACTGAAAGTATTCGACCGCATCGTTCAAAGGCGTCATCTAATAATTAAAACCATCTACAATAAATCGTTTGGTATTTTTAATATTTTTACTTTAGCTTAAATTATTCTATCGAATATCATTTGGTCTTAAGTTAAAGCATAAATTAATGAGTACTATAATTATAGGAATGAGAACATACTGTTTCTTAGGCTTGAAAGCCTTTTATAAACATTTTTTAACCAAATATATTATTTACTAAATTATTAAAACCAGAAGTTATTGTTGAAAAAATTCCATTTTCGTTTGCCGTTGGTGGTGGCTTAGCTAATGGAACGCCTTGTGGATGATGATGAACGTAGTAATGCGGTTGATGAGGATGTGTTGCTGTTGGTCTATAGAAATTATCATGACGCTGAAATTTTAAGTTCCCGTGCTCAAAATTAGTCTCGCGTCGTAATGCTGAGTGATATTAATAATAAAAGCATGCACTAATGTGACACAGGATTATAAGAAAAGAAAAACACGAAAAACCACACAAACACATTAAACGTATCCAGTATGTCTCAGAAAATTATGATGCACGAAAGAGCGTGATAGCAATGCCGTATTTTTTTTCGTGTTCAGGTGCGGTGTGATTAAGAAATCTTAATTTTAGAGGAATTTGCATTGATGTCAGACGTTGAATATTTTCTCGGTGAACCATTTAATGTAACAAATATCGTTTGAATTTTTCGAACATTGTACATGCACGATTGCCGAGTTGATGACTCAAGATTGATACATATGTACATCCATTATAGCGTATGGTGACCATTGTTAAGCTAACTTATTCATTGCATTTAAAGTTATTTATTTACCATTTACTTTAATCCTTAATGAATATAATGAAAATTTCAATACGAAATTTCTGACACATACTGTTTGAAAGTTTTATTCCGTGCAATAAATCCATACCACAAGATAATCATCAATTCCAGTTAAAAATTCGCAAAATTTTCCCAAACATTCATCAAAAATCTATTACATTTTAAAAGCGCAACATTCACGGTAAATAAATATCTAGGTATGTTATTGAAAGCAATATTTCCGTCACCAAGGAAGATACATATAACTTGCATGGAAATGTTTTCTTTTGCAATAATATACTTGTATAGCATATGGATAACGATGAATGAATAATTTGTTTTTCATGCCAATGAATTACGAAAAGAAAACTAACTCCATCAAAACAGGGTGAAAACTCGATAATGTATGAAGCATACTCGTAACACAAAATTTCAAGCGATGATTGGAAATTTTTCAATATACAAACCTGAGTACAGTTTTTACGAATAGAAATTTTATTTATTTATGGGATAAAAGTATTCATCTTCTTCAGTAAAAATTGGTGGTAACGGGTAGATTGGCTTTGCGTACGCAGAAGATAGCGTCTGTAAGATATTATAAACCATACCACAATATGTACATTTATACACATTATAATTATTTAAATAAGCGTTAATCACACGCTTAGATATTTCAATACTTAAAACCATCACCACATTTATGTAAAAATACAACTAGACGATTAACGTTGAAGTATATTTTGTTTTTTGAAAGCAAATACACAGAATAAAAAAGAAAAAATAATAAAACAGTTAATTGAAAAATAAGCACAGGTTGACAGGTAACAAAAAACACCTAACAAGTAAAAGAATTTTTCGACAATAAAATTTATAAAAAATTGGTAATAAAGGTAAGTAAAGTTCCTAAAAATTCTAAAATATAGCGGTAACAAAAACTGACTAAAAAAATTCAACAACTTTTTTTAAATTGGTAGAAGGCCAATTTGTGCAAAAGGTTTGAAAATGAAGATCAAATAAATTTTCAATAGTCACGTAGCGGGGTGGTACAAAGGTGTATGAAATATAGAACGAAAAGAAGAGTGAAGGAAAAATAAATGCTTTCCACCGAATTTTTGACAACGATGGTAACGGGAAGTTGTGAAAAACAAAACAAAAATAATAACGCAAAATTCTTTTTGTGTAGCTCTATTTTATTATTATTAAGAAGTACGAATAACAAGGAGTAAAATTCGAAGAAAAAAATCTACGTACTACGCATAGTAGTAGTTCAATTGAAGTAACGAATTAAGAAATTGAATTAGATCTAAAGACAGCTAACGAAATCCTTCGATAAGTGAACACTATGCATGAAATATGTGGAAGAAAAAAAAGAGAAGATATTTCATTTCCCAACTAAATCTAATTTTCGTTCCTATCTAATATACGAGTATTATATAGTTTTGTATTACAACGCAACTGCGAATGAAATCGTTACGAAAATAAAATCAATAGTACAGTAACTGTACCACGAATGTAACGAAGCGTTATTATTAATATCAGCCCAATAACAACAGATACGGAAGACGGTTTTGATTTCAGAAATGGAAACCGCGGTGGTATATGTTCTAGAAAGAACAGGATGTCGGAGTTCATATCGCGATGGTATACAGTAAAAAAAAGTGATAGCTGCTGTCGAATAAATGCAAAAGGCCCTTCTTATTCACAGGTAAAGATATGAATTAAAGAGCTCGTCTTAATATTATAAACGTTTAATATCATGACTCCTCAGTCAACACGAAATTAATATTCGTTTTAGAAAAATTTGGAATCACAGATTTCAATTATATTTAATGGATAAGTAGCTAGTAGCTATCAAGATATTTTCAATACTTTTAAACGTAGACTACCTATTGGTCGATTTTCTTTGTACCCATACGATTAGTATTCACGTATTTCGTGAAACATGCATTTGCAATGTGTATTTACAACCAAAATTTTATGATTATCAATCCTACGTTAATTGTCGATATCGATATTATATCAGCTTTTGAAAATGCTCTATAAATAACATGCGGTATTCTATCGCCTCTTTCTCCGTCTCTACCAATTTCAATGACATCTCCTTTTGGTTTAATTATATCCAACGAAGGAGGTTGCCATACATGAAAAAGAATATTTTCGGTAACACCTACCTTAGATGGATGAAGTGTCACATTTAATAACGTTGGATGTTGATCGACAACCATAAAATCAACTTCTCGAGGTACAAAACCATCAGCGTATACCTTAAAAAATTGGCCATTATAAATAAATGTTCATCTTTTTTAGGCAATAGAAAAAGTAAAAATATACTTCTAATTTGTAAATTCCAGGTAACAAAATTCTCCAAAATTCTCCATATTTAGTCGTTTGGAATCCGACATCTCTGCCTTTAACTTTGAGCGATGCTTTTTCAACTGGATTGTTATGTTCATCCATTACAAATCCATGAACTCCTCTATGTGCTTCTGCTAAAAATTTGACTAAAGACTGAAATAAAAAAATGTCAATGAACTATGCTATCAGATTTAAATTAGTGAAAAATGTTAGGTACACTAACCAATTTATTCTCTTGCCATAGACCAGGTAATTCGGACGCAGGAGGATACTTGCAGCAAGATATTTCCAATGTTATTTCCATACAACCGTGCCATACGTAATTGAAATCTTGCATTCCTCCTGAAATTATACAATAACGCAGTTTGATATTATACAAATGATACAAATATGTAGGTACTGTAGATAGCTAAATACACTATGTAGTTGTAGTAGGGATTTGGTGGCTTTCATGAATAACAACGCTTTATGATAAATTAAATGTTAATGGGTGACTGTGCTCATATTACATGGTATATTGGACAGTATTACAGAATTATCTTCATGAACTTTAAATTACCGCTATACGGTTTCACTTTTCACACTGAATGTTGGTATTACCATTCATTGTTTCGCATTCATGATCCTCGTTCGAGACGGAGGAATTTTCCACGTTGATGATGACATTGCAACACAATATAGTGTATGTCTATGTACATTTATGATACCTATGAACTATGTGATGTACCAAACTAACCTGTCAACGGATACCAGGCGGCTCCATTAGTGATACCGTTAGGGAAAGATGGTGTACCAGCTTTACATGCTAATCCTTGATTCATTGTAGGATGATTTCTAGCATAAGTTAGCGCTAAATGCTTGAAAACATCGTCGTCTGGTGTCAACGACGGTGAAGAAGCGTAGTTCTGAAACACTGTAACACACCATTTATTTAACTAATTTATATTCATATGTGATATTTTAATATTACACTCACGCGTTTCATTAGTAATTTTATCGAGAAATAATTTAATAAGCGAATTACTGATAATTAAAGCCACGAAGAAGTGAATTCGAAAGTAACCGGTAAAAGTACCGTTTCATATTCATATTGTCGTTAAGCGGCGATACAGTGAAGAATTTTTTTATCGGTAGGCATGTAGACTATGCATGTAGTTCTATGTACGGAAGGTAGGAAACTAAATATTATCTACTATAATTTTGAAAACGCACCTGAACACATAGGCGACGAACGACAACTTGCTTCAATTAGAAGAGAGCATTATGATAACAAAGAAATATGTTACTTCTTAGTTCTTACTCTAATAAAAAATTACTCTAGCTAACAACATTCAATTCAAAGTTGAATGTTTTCAAGTTGGAATAAAGATTTTAAATAAAGGAACCCAATTAATTGTAGGTACCTAATCGTAAAAAAATTTTAATCAAATAAAATAAAATAAAAAAGGACTAATGTGCATTGCTATAAATGACGACAGTTGGCAAGTAGGTAACTGATTTTAAAAAAATAAAAAAAAGTTTTTTCAAATTACTATCGTGTACGTGTCCAAATGTGTGAATAATGCTTTTCTAAGAGGTATTGACGGTGAAATTTAAACAACCCATAAAACATCACATCCGATCAAATAAATGTTGTGAATTTAACGTTTAAATACTTTTCCTCGACCCGCATCATTCAATGGCACAATTTCGCTCTTATAAAACGCAAAACGTTAAAGTACGTAAAACACGAGTAACATCGTTTATGTCAAAAACATAATGGAAGGGTTCATTTCCAGGTAGATAGTCATTTGTTCAGAATTTCAAATTAAATTGATAGGCATAAGAAAAGAAATTGTAGTAACGTACTGGAATTAGCTGTGTTATCGAATGGGTAACTGGCCACTAACGCGCCCCCATGTAAACCTCCGGATAAAACAAATTGTATTTTTGAGGTCCATTCTTTCACAGCGTCCGTCTCCGGTTGACCACGTTTATGATTTTGCTTGAAGTAGTCCGGAAAGTTCCTGTTAAGATCGAAACCGCGAGCGTTATAACGTCCTTGACCTCCGTCACATTGACTTTCTTTAGCAACTTCAAAGCCGTCCGGATTCATCGACGGTAAAATGTGTATACGAGTGTTATCCAATAACCACTTGATATATGGATCAGTACTGTAACTGTTCACTAAATACTGAAAGAAAAAATTTCTTAATTTAGCCACAAGTAAAGTAGGTATTGAAATTCATAAGATAATTTTACTCCCGAAAGAATAATTCATCATTCCTTATAGCAGGTAGTCGAGATTGACAATTTTATAGTTCAAAGAGGTAGGTAGGTAGGTAGGTAGGTAAGTAAGTATAGGTACCTGAATTAAATGTAACATAAGTTCGCGACCAACAGCTTCGTTACCGTGCATATTAGCGACATATTTCACGTCTGGTTTACCAATCATGTGCTCATAAGGTGAAGATGAAACTACCATTACCCATAAATCTTTACCTGCAATTAGAAAAATCAATAATTAATTACATTGATGCATTTCAAAAACAGAGATACACCTGAAAAAATGCAATATTCTAAAAAACTTCTCATGATTCTTTTAAAATAAAAGTTTCTCTAGTTTTTAACAACACTAAAAAATTTTTCTCGGCATATTTTCAACCATATAATCTAGATAATATGCAAAAATATTCAATAAATAATTCAATTTTACAATAAACCACAAATGGAAATTAAAGTTCAGCAAGTTGAACATTTCAACATTGGCGTATGTATTTCGGGGGAACGGTTATGCAAATTTATTAACATTTATTCGAAAATCGATTCTAAAAAAAAATTGGAGTAAGACAACGTTAATGCAAACGTTACTGAACGCGTATTTGATGAATCATTTAATTTAAAAAAATAAAATAAAAAACTATAAAACCAATTTATCGTTTTTTCCTTTTCAATACAGGTTGAATTAAAGTATAACTTCTGATTGACATTTGCAAAATAACGTGTTGCTCTCAGTGTCGAAAGGTCTATAAATTTTAGATACAGACACAAATATGTTTCAAAAAGTGTAAAAACTAATTATTTTATCTACCCTAGGTGTTAATATTCACATCGAAAAAAAGATAACGGTACAAACTGATCACCGATGATACATATGTACGTATGTTTACACGGATACTTATCATGAACATAAATGCACCGTTTGACAAATATTTACTCTTAAATTTTTTGGGTTAGAGTACAAATTAGAACAACACTTACGCTGCATTTTGAGCTTCAAGTATTCTATACTACTCTAATTAGAGGGTAATTCTATGAAACATCGTTTGGCTTCTTTTTTATAAAAATTTTTTTTTGAAAATTTGAAACGACGAAGAATATGTCACCCACGTTGTTTGTTGAAAAAAAAATCTTTATTTACTATAAAACCCACATTAAGAGAGATGGTTTTGCAGTGCTTTCAAACGATAAAAATTCCAACATTTCTTCTAGTTTGTTAATTTTAAAATCACCTAGAATGTGTACCTATGCATAAGAGTTTTTGAAAGTAATCAAATCGAAAAATCGAACTTTTACTATTGACATACCATATGGTTTATTATTAGATGTTTTCAACAATACCAATTAATATTACACACAAAACGTAATAAAACACATTCACGTCATTGATGCACAAAACCATCAAGATATGTGGGTGAGATAGAACCAAAGCTGTGAATAAATTAATTAAAATATAATGGTAATTTGAATGGTTCAACGATCACATTGAGTCTTTGTTGAAATTTATTTATCAATTTTAATTCTTTTTGATCTTTAACTCTAAATATAATTTTCTTGCTTGTCAGAAGAACGAAACCTAATCAGAAACGTGGGTTTTTTAAAACTCAGCGTGAGTTAATATCGTATGTTTTCAATTCGATTATAAAAGAGATTTTTGATTTGAAAGTAATATGAGAATTATTCTAGAAGATATCTACCATGTATCGAAGAAATAAAACGTTTAGACGAAGGATTTTTGATAAATTAGTTTAGGACTAGATGCCAGTAGAGAAAAAAGAGATGATTCTGTAGATACATTGCTCAGCGCTTAGACATGAAAGTCAATTTTCAATTAAAATTGTAATATCAAAGTATTTGTTCTAAACTTTTGCTCAAGCAGATATATTTAAAACGCGTATATCACATAAATAATCGTATTATACGACACTCCCTTGTAAAGAGTTGATGGAACGCGGAAATATATTAACATGTCTAACCACAAATTAATAATTATATCTACGTATTTAATAATTAGCATTTTTTTTAGTACTCACCCTGTACTGATTTACCGATGGAATATAATGCCGTAAGATTAGGATAACGAGAAGACGTTGTTCTTAAAAATTTCGTTAATTTATCATAATCGTGATATTTGAAATCCAATTGGTAAGCAGGATCTTGCACAAAATCAGATGGCGCATAATGATTACTTTGACTAGAAAAATTGGGCAGGTAATTACTGACTACTCGATTCTTCAACGATGGATCGTTATCTAAACTCAAATCATGAGCTGGACTAGCATGTATATATTGAGGAGCACGATGATTATTGTACGTTCCAGTATTAATAGATTCTTGAGCTTCTTCTCCCGGTTCATCTTGAGGCACAACCGATCCTCGAACGAACTGCGGAACTCTTCTAATACCACTAATATCTGCATCTTCGACTGAACCAACTGCTATTGTTTCGTGTTTTGGGAATGGTTGGGAATTCCTGTATCCTGATAACGAGTCATCTTCATCTTGAGAGGATTCCTCTCGATTTCTGTGGTAATGCGCGGACGCTTCTTGTCTTAATTTATTTTTATTGATGTCACTATTTTCAGCATCTTCGTAGAATTGAGACACCGATATCCGTCTCTCCACCGGAGATGATTGGACTTCTTCCGTGAGAACGTGATGTGGTCCAGCGACAAAACACAATATAACGACTGTGATAGTTGGACACCACCATGTTGACGATTTCATTATACTAAAAAATTATCTGAAAAAATACAAATGATTTCAATATTTGAAATTTAACGTATACAGTTGAATTTCGAGTTCATAAGATACTTTTATCTATTACGCGTAACTTCAACGATATATTTATAACCCAAATATACACATTGATGTAAAGTAGTTTCTAGTATCTAGATATTTTAACATAACAATAACTTTCTACTACTTTTCTTTAGATTTCATTAACCATCGGTCAATAATTAAACCACAAAATCGTCACATACTGGAAACGACAAGTTCAATTTCTCAAAATATAATTTTCAGGTAAACTAAGATTCATTTCAATTATTTTTTTCAACACAGAACTATAACCGCAATTATCCACTACCGCAAATAAAAATTAATTCATGTGAAAATCACCGTAGTTCAAGTTTGCATTTTTATACTATTTAAAATACATATTCGATGTGGTAGAATTTTGAAAGGAAGTTACTACTACATAAAACAGTTTGTACAGTTATGCTTATATGAAATATTACATTATGCATGTACAAGTGTATACATATTGCACTTATACGTATTATGATTTTTTTCCTGAGATGTACTTATTGAAGAAAAAGTACGTACTTTCACCAAATTCCTGTAGTTTTTTTATACATGTACTTACGTACATGGGTAAGTATAGGTAAATAAATACGCTAATGCACTGATAGCTTATAAGTTATTATCCATATCAATTTTTAAATTACATTTTCCCGATTTTCTTAAAATATTCATTTCGATGGAGAAATCAATCATCGATTCTTCATTAATAATAATGATTGCGGCTTTGTTGGTAAGGTTTTTCATTTCATTTTAACGTTATACCGATCACATTCTGCAATGGTTCAATGAAATTCATTTTTTTTTTGGTCAACAATTAAGATGAATATTTCGTATTTGTGTGAATCGGAGTATTCACCTACGTTTATTTTGTTTTTATGATTGACTTTCACGCAAAGAGAACGTTAAAAATATGTATAGGTACTTAGGTATTTATTGTGTTACAGTTCATTGAGATACTTATTAATTTAGTGACCATCTTATAAATGGTAATTATTTCTTCAGGAGGAAGGGGTGACACAAGTACTAAACAACTTGATTATGATATGTATTGACCTTCATACTTCCTCGTAATACGATAAAACAAATAATTTCACAAAGTAGGTAGCCTGTAGGAAGCTAAACTTTTCTAAACAAAACATTATTATTAACTTCAAAGGATGACGAAAAGGGACGTGAATATTTTCTCACCGAAAGAACACTTTGTATGTATAAACTCCTTCGATTTTTTTAAATAATTTTCTTAATGCAAGTATTCAAGAGAAAGTTCTTGAAATTTCACCACAACTCTGTTATTCCGTAATTCAGTGACTATGTTCGGTAAATCCCTAAATGAGGTAACATCCCACCTTTCCCATAACACGTGTTGCGACTAGTAACATGACTGATAAGGATTATACCTCTAGACTTCCAGTTCAACTTCTGGTTTATTAGAGTAGTGGAGTAGGTTATTCAGGTAAGTATAAACAAGTATACAAAATTAGCATGATATCAAATGTTAAAGTGGTTTTATTTATTAAGATTGATTGTAACGAAAATTATCAATCTTAATAAGAATTATTGGATAGACTATAATTTCACGTCACATAACATATTGATAGTTCAGGAAATACTTACGCTTTGTTTACTTTAATAAATTCATTATCTCGTAAAAAAATTTCAAGTTATTACATCATGAAAATTCGTCTGATGGAAACTAACGACGAACAATGCTTCATTACAAAGGACAATAACTTGGAATATCAACGAATTTCTAATCAAGCTATTTTAGCTATTCATTTTTGTTGAAATATTCGTCGTGAACTTACGTAACTGTATCATTGAATTTGGTGATGGAACGTTATTAATGACAATGACGAGAAATCGTTCGCATAAGCGTGTGAAAAGTACACTAGAAGTGGCATAGATACATCTAGGAGTGACAGTTCGCGACGGAACATCATTATCCATAGTCCGGCTCCCCGTACTCATGGATAGACTTTAGCCCAAGAGAAACTTTGACATGCTCTATTTATTAACCTCTCCATATCCTGTTATATGAAAAGTACTTCCGCAGAACATTCATTCGACATTTAATGTAATTAAAAGATTTGAATTTTATGGAAAATTTTTATTTAATGTTTCACCGATTGCTGTTACATATTTAACGCAAATCGTACCTGTAATCTACAGTATTTATATACAGTTTATTAAAATTGTGCGGGTAATTTTCTGACAGCGTATTGTAGATACCTAGGTAATTTTTGAATGAAAATATTACTTGCTCAGTAGCCAGTATCCAGCCATTGAAATAATGGGAAAAGTGATAAATATTTGTTTTCTCGTCATATCTAAAACATTGGAAATAGGTAACTTTCGAAGTGAAGCGAACTTCATTTAGTAAATGATTTGTTGGATAAGTTGTCTAAAATGTTTCAATGCGTTCACTTTATGTTACATAATCTATCATTTGAAGGCAAATTACGTCAATTTCATATTTGACTTTTTTTTTGTTAGATCATGAGTATAATGACCAGAGGTTTATCGTAAAGTACATAACTTAAGTGGGTAAGTAGTAAGAACGGTCAAGAAGTCAAGATGCATTATTTTGGTTGGTCACTATTAGATATGTAGGTCTGGAGAAATAAAGAAGTACGCGAGTGGATTATAAAGATACCGCTGTACCTATTATTTTTACATGAAACAGTTTATCACATTCAAATTCACGATAAATACTGCGATTAGTAATTGTTCAAAAAATGAATGAAAGATGAAATATAGTATCCAAAGATTTACTTCCTTTTCAAAAAAGCACAAAGTTCCGTTCAACATTGAAATCGAAACTATTCAATCTTCTCAATAAATTGTTGTTTGTCAACGAATATCAGACACGTAAAATTAATGCATTAAGAACAATAAGTACGATTTGAAAGTGATAGTGATACAAATGTAACGGCAAATTTAAAAAGAAATAAATTACCAATTAAAATAAATAAAAAACGTGGGAAAGAATCGCGTTTTTAAGAAAGAATGGTAAGAATTCACCATTTCAACGTTTTCGTAAGAAAAATTCGCGACATTTATGGATGTACCTCAACTTATACCCACCGTAAACCAATAGGTCTCTACCGCCTTCGTTACTCATTTGTATTACAATGACATTTTGCCATTTTCATCGCAGTTCAACGAGAAAATGCAAACAAATACATTAAAGCTCGTAAAACGTGTGTTAAACTCAAGTTTACGAATAAATGTTCTGGTTATGTTACTTGGAAAAGTTGTAGGCTATTTGAAAATTTTATTTATTTTTTCTCAGAGTTTATAAATTAAGAGTGTGTGATAATTGCAATACATATTTAATAATTTATTTAAAAAATCAAAATTTTTCATCATTTTCAACACTACATATTTTTATTACGTGTATGTGCCAACTGCCAACGTCCAAGAACAATTTTCAAGATTACGTTCATTGTTTCAATGTCAATATCAAGAATAAATGACCTAGTAAATATTTAAAAATTTATTTTCACTTTCAAACAAGACCTGAGTAGTCTACACATTTTAAATGGAGATGGAAAGTTTATGACAATACCAGCATCGCACAAAAATTCGCTTGCACGCTTATAATAGAAACATGTCGCATAATACGTGTCATCTTGATCCTTGATCGCACAATAAACATATTTGACAAAATTTTTGGAGAAATCTTTGAAAGTTGGTTTTAATGAATAATAAGCTACCTGTAATAATAAGCATTTTTACGTAAACCAATAATTATAAGCGAGGCACGTCAATGACCTAAATTGAAGTCGCATCAGAAAATAGAGGTACAGGTAGCTTAGGTACATAATACACGTATTAAAATAACATCCATAATGGCAAGGTGCGGAAAACACGAGGAAGTTGAAAATATAATAATTAAATTTTTTAGCCCCTTGAGAACACGTTCGTAAATCATTCTTGATTTTTTTCAGATTACATTTTGGTCGTGAACTAGTAGATGTAACCTATATTCTGTGGTTTGAGGTTACACTTTTCTTAGATATGTGATCGGCGTTACTTTAGCTCTGCCAACCGGTCTAGAATTGTTTGAAATTGAATAAAATTTAAATAGGTCAATGTTATGAGTGAATGGGTCAGATATATACGCAGGATTAGAAAAGAAAAACAAAAATACATAATAAAGTTACTACCTGCAGGGTTCAGTTCTTTGTGAACTTTATTACAGAATTTATATAACTTATTTCATCTGAGGCTAAAATCTTTGATTACTTATATGTCAGAAAACTATCACATATAATGAAAAAATTCCACCACAACGTTAGCTTTAAAAACTCAGCATAAGAAACGAACTTCACTTACTGATTAATTAAATAGAAAAATATACAAAACCAAAACTTCGATCACTACATTCACGAATTCACGAAGATTTTCCACAATGATACGTCACTATTGATGCGACGGAAAGCCGCGAATAACAAGTACGGATACAACGATGTTACTTGTCCGCAAACAACAACAAAACGATTAAGAGGAACCAGCTCATCGACTGTCTCCCTCTACTGGAAAAGGATTCAGAGCCCCCGTTACGTCTGGGGCTCGCGAACTATATTTTGTAACGGTACCTTTGTTATTTCTTACCTGTCTTCAACTTGCAAAGGTCGATTCGAACCTTCATGCACGAACAAGTTTTATTAATGACTTGAAAATGATTCTTTTAAGGAGTACACGTGTTCTCCAGCATTAGAAACGAAAGTAATGATCAGCGCTTAGTATGCCATCTCATCATAGAATAAGTATTGTTCAATGATGAAGAATCATTTCCATCCACTAATTACTATTGAGAAAGAACGAAACTTTTCTTTAAAATTTACATGCATACTTGGCATGATTTTTTAAGCAAAATGTACCCTATCAGGATAAATTAAATCAATGTACGCCTTGAAGCTTAAGAATGCACTGTTATAAATTCAAAAATGAATTTTTGGCGTCAAAAGACCCCTACTTACCTACAATGCAATGTACTTATAGAAGTAAGTACAACTGTAAATATTTCTTCGTTAATGTATTTTTTTTTTTTAAGTAACTAGTTCTAATAACGCACGAAAAGAAAGAACTTTTATTACAATGTTTTCGTAACTTTGCAAATGTTAGGTATTTTCATTTTCTTCTACAACTGAAACCTACACTTTTCCTTAGGCTCTTGAAAAATCTTTCTTGTAATAGGTAAGTAGCGATGTATCGAAATTAGAAATATAAGTATGCTGCATTTCTACCTTATATTTTTGAGGAAAAATATCGTATTTCTTATTAAATTTAAAATTCTTTTGTTCCCCGAATGGTGTGGGACGTATAGACTTTTCATGAGATATTATATACATACACAAGCATATTTTCGAAATCTTTTCATCAAACTTTATAAAACCACAATCGCAAAACAAATGTGTAGGTATACAGGTACCTACTACCTACTTGGATGCATCAGCTCTAATTGATGGTAATTGTGTCCAACGAATGGTACTTATTCAAAATTTGTCCATTAGGTTTTGTTAAATACATAAATGAAAAATTATCACGCTATTTTTCACATCTTTTTTAGGTATGAAACGTTTTTAAACGCTTATTAGCTATTAAGAAAAATAATAATTTGCGAGGTGTACGATGAAATGTGTCAATATCATATTTACCTTACATATTTCTATTATTCAAGCGAAAAATTACTGAATTTTTATGCTATAATTATTAAATCACAAGTTTTTGGACATTTGAAGAGCATGGCATCCTTTTAGTTTTACGCTACACTTGCTAGCTTTTATGATATGAATTCGAATAAGTACAAAACTTTATAAATTTTCTCTAATAAATGATGATGAGCCAAAAACACCTACTTTCAATTTGTGAGAGAATGAAATTTGCATATCTTTTGCGCAGCTATGAAAATTGCTTAAAAAAGACATGCAGATAAAACAACACCTACTATCTCTATCTACCACAGGTATCTAGATAGATAGCTGTACCATTTCGTATGCAGAATTCGTAGACATGGTATCTTACTATGTTACAGAAATTAGGCATTCATGTGGGTAAATCCTTCTATTCATATGAATAGCATTCCAAAGTCGTAGAATATGATTATATACGATATGCGTGTAATTATTGCAGAAATGATGATGTTTTACAAATTTCAGATTCCTTATCAACTGGTTCTTAAACGCATCAGACTGCATTGTCTATCATGTAAATGTGAATCTACCTCGTAATGTTTCGCGTGCGACGTTCCTTCCGTCCACGACGCGCTGTAGATACGTTAAAAACTTGACCTAAAATTCTTTACATAAATTCTACCTGACCAAACGATATTACTGTTTGGCTAGCCCGTTACATTTGAGTATATTTATAAATTTTAACACAATTCCTTCCTTTTGTTCGTTTCATCTGTAATGTTTTTTTTCTTACTTGTTATCATTTAACATGATAAAATACACTTGAATTTTTCTCTTTATCCGTAAATCTAAACATTATAATGCGATTTAGTGATTTCTTAAAAATTCCTTAATGCGTAGTTGAGATAAAAGTTGATAGCAGATGAAAAAAATATCATTTCTATGTGGATAATGGAAGATGGAACAACGAAAACGAATTTCTCAGCTAATGGAAATGTCGTCGCAGAAAATTCTTTTTATGAGGTTTTTAACCGTAAACAAGAACAGAAATATACCTATTCCATGTAATTTTGAAGGTTGCATTATTTCATAAATTATTGAAAAAAAATCGAAATCTCAATGAAGTATAGTTATCTACATGATTTCCTAAACAGATAAGAGCAGTATAACGTCAATTATAGGTAATTAGAAGATACAATCGTACAGGTATGCATGTAATTGTTCTCAGCTAGTAGCTGGCAACTGATAGTCTGGTACCCAGCTACCAATATCCACCTAGTATCTCTACCTACCTAAGCTATCAACTTAACTCTCTGTAACCCATTAAAGAAAACTATAGTTAGGAGTTAACTATCGAATTTGAACATGATAATGTTTCTCGCACAAATAATAAAATTTCACCACTTATTTTTCTGTCACGAAGAGAAAACAATAAAACACCAGCTGTATGAAGAGGTATGCAGATTTGGATTAGATAACTAAATTCATTCTATAAAAATTGAATTTATGCTTTTGAACAATTGATTTCGCTATGCTTTAAATATTTTCAACACTCAATGTCATTCAATGTCAAAACATACGAAAATCTAAATGTAAATATATTCATAAAGAATTTATATATTAGCTGCCCTTAACCACTTCAATGATTCTTCGTAAGTATTGTATACCCACATTTTCAACGTAGAAAGTTCAACGTGTGAAATACTTATAATATACGGATATTTAAAAAAATGGGTAAAAGCAGTAAATCAGTGAAAGTTTTATCAAGTACATGATACTTGTATTATTCTGTGTCATGAAAATCTACAGCGTTACGTCTGTAAACAGAAATCGATCTAGCGCTGATTTTCATCTCATCTCAAATTTGCGTACTACGGGTTTTGTTACAACACGATGTAAACGCAGTGAATTATAATTCAAAAATGGGTAAAGAAAACGCGAATATGGATTTTCCGTGTTAAACGTTGTGGTTTTAAAATCATCTCACCATCAAAAAAGTTTTTATGCTGTAATAAAATAATTTTGCAAATGGAGTTATGTAACAAAAAACATGTAAAATGTGGTTTATAAAATAATCAGAATTTGTTTTCGAGAACGTTTTCGGTAAAAAAGAAAATAAATCTATTTAACAATAGATGCTTTAATGATGTTACAAATTTTCTTGAAGTTATCACCGCACTGCAAAAACATTGTTGTTAACCTACGAGAGCTTTTATACGGATTAATACTCCGCATAGTTTAATCATTTTTCTCTGGCAATATGGAATTCTTGAATGGTATTCGACTTTCTCCAAATTACCCGTTGTCTTCTGGTCTCCTATAATTCGGCCATTGCCGAAGATTCTTATTTTATAGATAACATACATAAGTGTAAAAATTTAAATACATAAACGACTAAGACAAGTTTCAGGAAGTAGGTTAGCAAGGTCAAGGTATCTTCCATTGCAATTGTGCACGCAAACCAGAATAGATACAAGTTACGTTAATTTGCGCATGCTCAAACATTACGCTTCTTATGTATATTAATGTTTCATTCCAGATAGCTTCTTTTTATTCATGCCTATTTGATTTTGAAACGAAAATATGGAATCGTATTTTGTTTACAACCTTATAAATATCATTTTTCTACGCACCTGCCATTTTATTACATCATTTTATTGCAGTAAAATGTGCGGAAAATTTTATGGCATTCAAAATGTACGATTTAAATTCAAGTAAGTATTTATATCTATTACTTATACCTCATACCTACACTTAAATACGAGGTGTATTTTCGTGATAGGTAAATCCGTTATTACGTGAAAAACTGTTTTCGGTCTAGAATAATTTCATTAAAAAAATATCTTAAACCCCTAAATTACCGAACTATGATGAAATTTTGATGAAATAAAATTAAAAACTGACTTGTCAAAAGCAAGTGTTATGATATGACAACAAAATGAAACATATTTTTTCAACACGAATAACCTCATGTCATATTTACATTTTTCCATACATCGACGAAAATGATTTGTAGGTTCAACTCGGTAGAAATTATTTTATTTTTTAGATCGGATAGGTATAGGCTATCATCAATTTATTCGATTGAAAATGACATTAGCCATTACCCGTATGAGAGCTTTTCAGTTTTACGCCAAATAAAACCGATCATTGCACGAACAATTGACATATCTCAATAAGCGGATAGATGAGCACACGTTTTTTCAGAACTGTTAGTTTTCAATTTTGTTTTACAACTTGAAATATTATTTATTTGTCTAAGATTGCTGAATCATAACTGTAATATAAAATACATACATTAAAATTGACGATATTGGTGCAATATATGTACAAAACCTCAACTAGCGTAAATGATTAGCTTTTAATTTCAATTTGCAAATTTTAAAATATGCGTGTACTATCGTATTACATCTTCATGTATAGATGAAAAAGTACATCTACATAGTCAAATAGATCTTTGATAACGACGCCGTGTTAGCATCAATATGCAACATTAATAACAGAAATTTGAACAAGCAGTTTTCGGATGCGCGTAATTAATGGGTACTGTAACTCCAGATCAATTTTCCATGTTTCATTGAATTGTAAATTACCAAGGATACGCCGGTGAGTGTAAACTTTGAATAATATCCTTGGTATATCAGACGATGGATACATTACTGTTATTTCGCTAATGTCGATAATCTCCCTCTTAGTAACTATCTCCTCAAATTGAAAATTTTGATTCCAAGTTTATATCAACTTTCTAAATTGACACTTTGGAACTTTGAATTCGTCCTAACAATACATACAACTCATAACTCATTTCTTTTTTTTTGTCTCATCAATAGGTTATTCTGAAAGCTTAGATATTATTCCTCCAAGCAACTCGCTGGATAAAAATCACATTTAAGAGTGACGGAATAAGCAACAGAAACCTTGTTCTAAACGCTTAAATGTAAAACAAGAAAAAAATGGCATTTGTGCTAAATAAAAATTTTACCTAGGTTGAAAAGTTAATTGTTTTTCCATTTATGCCAAAGTTTTACTTTCGTAGATGCAACTTGAAGCACAAATACAAATACATTTGAACTTTTATTGATTTTTTCAAATAAATCAATAATATTCCATCTTATATGAGAATAAAAGTAACTTTGAAAATTGAGGTGCGTCAAAATAACGAAAAGAAAGTGAACAAGCTAATTGATTTTTACATAACCTCTGTTTTCCTTAATGCGTAATTGATTTTAGCGGTTATTAATTGGAAAAAACTTACCAGTATTATCACCGAACTGATACTTCTAAACGGTATGATGTTTACCGTTATTTATACATTGAAAAATATTTAATGAACTTGGTTAAAATTTAAACCATGATTCGATGGAACTCATTGACGTCAACGTTTTCCTTTACTCCAAGATTATGTAGAATTTCACCCAAATTCGCAACTGACGCATGTGCTGTTCATCTTCATCCTATTTACCTTTAAAAACATTTTCTAATAAAAATGAATTTGCGTAGTACGTACCGACCATATGGTTACTTCATTTTATTTCATAAAATTTTTTTTCGAAACCGGTACTCAAGAAAATGCGTTTATTTGGATCATAATAAATCCAATCGATCACTTCCCAAAAACGTTCCTTTTTTAGCAAAGCGTTTAGTGTTTAATTCAACCAACTCAGATGAACATAATAATTATAAAATAAGCTGTCTATCAACAATTGATAATTTTTCACTCAAATAGTTTTCGATAATCCTACTCTAGGTCCTGGTACCCACATTTAAACAGATAGATATTTATTTAATGGAATTCTCATTTTTTTTTCTCTTATTTATGAGAAAATTCAACAGTTTCGCATCAACGTTCATCAGCTAAAAAATAATAATTTTCAATTTAAAAGGAAACTGATTTGTAATACCTCATATAATTATTTACGTAAGAGCAAATAACTTCATCAGTTCTTCACATTAAAATTCTATCAAAACAACTGTCAACTTTTTTTTTAATAACACTGTAGCGTTAAAAGAAATACATTCCAATTAGACCTTTCTTCAAAATTCTAACAAAAAACAAAATACTTATAAAAAACATACAAACTTAAAATCTCTCAATTACTACATATAAAAAATCAAAAGAAACAAATCAACAAATGAATCTTAAATAAAGACACCAAAAATTATAATACGTAATTAGAAGAAAAAAAATCAATGGGTAATTTATTTCCACAGCACATTCTGATTAGGCGAATCGCTCACAGATCCGTTAACATTTCCAAAACTGGGATTCGATAAGCGATTCCAACTCTGAAACGCATTACCATTCGGACACGACGTAGAAGGACTTCCCAACCACGAAGAAGTAGCTGGCTCACTCGTCGTAGAATTACTGAATTTACTATTTGGTTCCCATATATTGGAACTACTACTGCTATTTGTACTACTACTAGGGAATCCGATCAGGTCGTCGTAATTTAATAATTTCTCGGCCGAGGATCGTAACCCTAATTGGTATCCGACCTGATACGCGCATTGCTGTATTCCTCTCGTTAATCCTTCGCGAAAAGCTCGCTCTTCGATTTTTCTCACCATTTCCAAAGGTAGAAATTCATTAGCGTTCACCGATGGGTCAAAACTGCTGGAATATGAAGAATCGATGGCTTTTTCAAAATCACGCCTGAAAGATGAATATCTATCTTCTCCGTAAAAATCTTCGATACCGGTTGTACAGAAGTTATTTCCGCCATTATTGAATGAAGAAACGCGGGGTGGAAAAGATGGCGAACCGAGAAATCGATTAGAGAAATTATTCTGAGGCGATGTGGAGAAATTTGGCGATCTATTGTGATGTGTGGTACTCGGGAAATTCATGTATTTCGAATGTACTCCGGGCGGCGATAGTATGTTTCTATTATTCATCGATGTTTGATAAAAAGCTTTGTTAGCGCCAGTTTCAATGGGGGTTGAACTTTTATCAGAATTTTTATGTTGTCTGGGAGCTAACGAAGGTAGATCGAATCGTTCGCATAAAATCACCAATTCCGAACGTAAGGTATGAGGAGTCATATCAATAGGTATAATTCGCACAGGAATTATTGGATCAGGATCAGTCGGCTGACCTGTCAGAGAACTGAAATCGAGCAAATTTTTCAATGGTAATTTGTGGTTTGAGCAAACGTATATAAACCTGATGGCTTCTTTGAATTCGCGCAATGTTCTCACCAACGTCGGATCTGGAGAAAAAATAAACACGTATGAGTCTATGTTAAAATTTAATCGAAACGGTTATTTCCTTCCTTTTTTCGTTCAATAATTAAATCAAAATATATATTTAATTGCTATTACGTCGAAATGCTTAAGAAATTCACATCACTGATAACAACCACATGATTGGGTCGTGATGAAAGTATGGATCCACGATGTGATATTCTTGTACCATAACGTAACTTTTCGCGTGTTTAAGTGTTTTGTAAATCGTGTACGATTAATCAACATACCTACTCCAGTTCGCGGTGGATCTAAAATAACAACAACTTTCTTATTTTTCAATTTCGCCAAAATTGAATGAATAATATCTTCAATTTTTCCAGCAATGAATTCGCAATTCGTTACATTATTGATTTCAGCATATTTACGAGCATCTTTAATATTCGTTTCAATTAATTCGACCGCAATCACTTCTTTACATTTCTGTAAACAACAGAAATGCACGGAATTAAAAATGAAAAATAATTCCGAATATAATAAAATAAAATCAAAAACCAACAGGCGCCAATGTCAACGCTAAACTTCCAGATCCGCAAAATAAATCCAACAATGTTGTTTCTTTATCAACATTCGCCAATTCGGCGACTGAACGACATAATATTTCGGCCGCTGCGCTATTTATTCGAAAATACGTAACCGGTGTGATTTCTAGTTCCAAATTCAACAATTTTTCTTTAATATGATCTCTGCCCCATAACAATTCCGATTTACTAGGAATACCAACTGTGTCTGATATAGGCCTACAAAAAAAAATAGTTTTACATAATTATACATCTTTAAGATAAATCTTCATTTTAACCCTTGATTTTTTAGAAACACTAAACGCTCCATTTACTATTTACAGACATCAAATATGTTTCAGACAGCTTATCGGTCAAAAGAAAAAAAACCTTCGATAATTAACTTTTTAAAGTTCAATGAATACTCAGATAAGAACGATGAAAGACTCCATTTAAAAAACGCCAGCTACCGAAAACCAAATATAGATAACAAGTATAAAAAAGTCATTCAAAATAACTAATTACTTGTCTCCGTGCACTTGAAAATACAGCGAAACTACGTCCTCCGACGTTGATGTGAAACATTTACGAACTTCGTCCTTCAAATTCTCCATTTTATCGTCACTTAACTGTTTTTTATTCGGATTTGTTGATACGGTTACCATTATTTCACCTTTACGATTTATTCGTACAATTAAATGATACCAGAAATCCCATTCGTCTCCTCTTTCGATAACGAATTTTTCAAATATCTGCAAAATTAAATTACTTCGGTTTTGTATACTTCTTGAAATAGTAATCGCGTAAAAAGAAATTCAATTAAGCATGCGAACACGACGCTAGTACTACTCAAGTACCCACTGCCGTGTTTTTTATTGAATAATTAATAATGAAGCCCTCGATGGACATAAATGACTATTGTATAAATATTACGAAATTATAAATTACATAGGTACGAATACATGACCTATCAAGTCGACTCAAATGTCCCATTATTTACTTCGCCATTTTACTATTAGCAATATCTATTGAACTACACAAGTACAAATCTGTTTCCAAATCAGAGGATTCCACACACTCAAATGAAGTTTAGTTTTAATTATCAATACGCCACTAATCGCGTTAGAATTGTAGTCAAGATATTAGTCAAAAATTCAAAATATCAAATTGAACTATTTAGTAATTTTTCAAGTGATAAAAACTTAATAAGCTGTTATGTAACGAAGCATCAAATTGCATTCGTATGAAAAGAAATGCAATGAAACCTCGATTATTTTACTTCGGTGTTTTACACATACTGTATTAGTTATTATTAGAATAAGATTATACGAATTTCAAGCTAATTACCAAGATAAAGGGAGAAAAAACGATACTTTTATAAACACGAAAAAACGCATGGATGTACAAAGGTGAAATCAGCATATGATTAGTTTTTCCCAAGAAAAAAGAAACCGACATTAATTGGCAAGAATCTAATTTCTGATGTAATTTATCAGGTTTCTTAAATAATATTTCTCGTATATTATGTTGTTTAAATGAAAAATTCACTTTTACGAACTGATGTAAGTATAGATTAGTAATAATCATAGCAAATATCAACAAGACAAGAAATTCGCTTCATAAAATTGGTTCAATAAGATCGACAGTATAACGTAATATAATGAACTGATTAACTGACGGTCTGACACATTGTTGCCATGAAAGTTTACATTAATAAATCAAGTGTTCAGCAAAATGACGGACTTTTAAGATTCAAAAGGTTAAACTATAGATCAATTGTGATATCAACAATAATAGGTCCATTATAAACGCGTCATACATGACGAACGACGAATGATTACAGTTAAACTGAAATAATAGTATTATTACAAGAAATAAACTGTTAACGATTGGAAAATACAGAGTAGTATGGTAAATTAGTTGTTTAGTAAATATTCGTTGAATGCGGGCGTAAACGGAAATGATGCGCAAAATGAATGAGATAGCCGCGATATGTAGATATTGTAATTTTTGTAATAAACAGATCAACGTACAACATTATTGATCAATCACGTGCTAACCAACTTTTGTGAATCGAATGTCTCATAAGCAATAATTTAAAAAAATTCCATTACACTTATAATATCTAGAATCATCAGTACCTTAACTAAAGAGATCATAGGTTTCGGTAAATGACGTAGCCCATCAGCGGGACCAACGTGATGAATGCCGTCACGTCTATCTTGTACGCGTATACCGACCGCTACGGTCTCTGTGTCTGGATTTAAGCCTAGAAAACAAGCGCAAAAATAACCCAACTTTTGGGTTTTCACTTTGCTTTATAAGATAAACCCATTCCTTTGGGTAAATAAAGAAAAACGTGAAATCAGTTTCACAACAGTACAGATTTTCAAGAATCCGACATTTGTTCATGTTGTATAATATCCCACGATGGATATGAGCATACGAAGCTTGGGACTATTTTTGATAGCACACGTTACGACACCTTAGCTCAGTCTTTAAATCGACCCAAGCAATAGTGCACAACATGAACAGTAAGATTAAGGCAAATTAATTGAATTATTTCAACATACCGACGGAAAATTCATATTTATTTCTATAACCATCGATTACGGGAGAAGGTCTGATGTGATCTAATACAAAAGGTATACTGCTGTTGAGCTGTTTTTTACGTTGCGCACACCAATTAACTAGTTGAGGACCTCTTTTAGTAAGTATTTCATGCAGTCTGCAAACTAAGCTATGAGCTTCCTCGTTTTTTTGTCGGAGCTGATAGAATTACAACTTGTTATTTTCAACTGCAATACAACACTCACCAGCTTAAAATATATTTACTTGTTCTCCGTATGAAAGACTATAATAAGGAATTGTCGACATCAACACTTGCTCCGATATGGGTATATCGATTTTTTGTTTTTTAGAATCATAACTCACTACCTCATCCTCCGAGCCATCAGTTTTCCTTTTCAGCACGTCTGATGTAACCAGCTATGAATACATATAAATATTATTTTGTATGAAAAAGAAGACGTACTTATTCAAAAAAAACTACTTCAATACAGATAAATTCTAACCATGCTAACTAAAGTGCGTCCCTTCCAGTGATAACGTTTCAAAGCATTGAGTGCTTTTTGCTGCTCTTCAGCCGACGGAAAAGTCAAATATAGCCATGCGTTACCTTTACGAACAAACCTAGCGTAAATACAATTCAATTTCAATTCTTGTCTAATACACTTCAGAAATTCTTGTAGCAGAGGATCCTGAAATGAAGCACCCATTAATAACAAATTTCAAAAATTATCGCAAAAATTACACAACTTTACTCACCGCCATCGCATAAAAACGCGGTAAACCACTGACTTTAATTTTATAACGCTCGGGTTGATTTGTTTTCTTAGTTAATTCGTTATTCGTAGTCATTGAAATTTTGTTTTTATCCATTATTTATACCTGAGAATTAAATGAAAGTCTTCTGTATTCCTGAGAAACTGCGAGAGTAAAAATGATTAATTGAAATAACGAATGATTTATAAATCAAATATCTTCGATGACTTTAGTCGACCAAACAAATATAATATTTTTATACATACTGTTAGTAGCAATCACATAGCGCATACACAATAAAAAAAGGTGATTTATAAAAGAGTTTATTACATAAAGAAGGCCCACTGAGTTTAACATTTAAGACTAAAATGATGTAACTTCTCAAATTCTCACGACGCAATTAACAAACCATGCTTTTTTAGATAAATAAAGTTGAAGTACGAAGTTGTTATCATTTTCTAGGAACACAAACGTATAAATCATTACATCAGCCTTGTGTTTTTACATTTACTTGCTAAAACTTAATAAGTATAAATCTAACCAATCAGAGAATTGGGAATCTCAAATAATCCTAAAACAAGTTTCTATTGGTTCATTACATTGTTACTAAATTTTAAAAAACTTCCTTTTTTTTAATTTAAAAAAACAAAGTTTTTTTTAGAGATAGACACAAAGATTAATTAAATTCAAACCTTAGAGTACTCAAATACAAATACCTACGATTAAACGTAAGTTATTTACGTAATAATGTATTATGCATTAAGTATGGGTATGAGTATATATCGTCATTCTCAACTTTAAGTTTGAACTTTGAAGTAGCAGTTACGTATTAAAAAACTGAAAAGCTAAACAGCAACTTTCAAAAACAATTTGATTTGCTTAATTGTATAATAGGTAAATTTAAAGGTGAATTGTAGTTCAAAATTTATCAATATTTTAATGTTGAAATTTTCTTGGTTTTTATTATCTCACTATCAGAATACAATTAGAATTTTAACTTTTTAAGTACACTCAAAATTAATAAAATCATTTTTAAACATTATTTTCAAAAAATTTAGGTAACGCTTTTCGTATTAAATTATTGAGAATAGGTAGGTATCTGGTAAAATATTTAATTTTTCTTAAACAAGTCATTGCTTGGTCGTCACAAGCGATGCATATTCCGGCTTTTTAAACTGAAGTTAGTTTACTTAGCACCTGTACAAATAATCAGAAATGTTTTATCTACAATAGGTACAACTAAACGTTTGAAGTAATGTGAATAGATGCGTGCAGTATTGAACCGTTCATTACCTACATAGTACATGTGTAGCTCAGCTTTATTGCTGTATTCGCGTTAATTATATTGTTTTACGATTTTTGCATTATTTATTCATCGCAGTATATGGATCATTTATCTAACGTAATTAAAAAAGCTGCAGTACTATTTCATCACAAATCACAATCGGAAAAACTCGAATTGTATTACGAAGATGAAATTATATTTTGTATGTACCTATGTCTATATCTATACTTCAGTAAACTACTTTTTTATCAATCGCTTAAAGCGCAATTCTCGCGTGAAGACATTTCTTTGCACAAATATTCAAATACAATTGTCTGAAACGCTGCACGATTTCATTTCTAGGTAAAAATAACGTTTGCGTTCACCTAAGTTCTTCTAAGCAAACCTCAATTCATAATCCGGGGTATTTAAAATTGTCGCTTACGTATGACAAATCTAAAAACGAAGAATTCGATAATTTTATGTTACAATTAACTTGGACTCCTAATTATGTTCTACGAAGCTGCAAAAATATCGAGATAGACAAAGGGTAGGTAGTCCAGGTAAGGTGCCGTTACCTACATTCATATCAATTTGCTCAAATTCTCTTGCGCGTTCATTTAAAACTTTTTAGGAATTCCTCTGTTTTGAACGCATTTAATTCTCAAGAATTAAAATTTATTAACGAAGGTTCGTTAGACTTCGCTCAACTCATTTGTTATGAAGAAGATAAACACGAAAGAAGTGATCAAGAGGATAAATTTATGATGTGTTTGGACAAATTGATATTATTGGATGTTGAAAATAGTCGAAAGAGTGAATGCGTTGAACAAAATAGGAATCCGGACGAAAGTAATTTCTAAAGAAATGTTAATTTCATGATCTTGTTTTGACGTTTGAAAACATTTCAGTTTACAAGATTTATTCCAAGAGTATGGACAATGACATTACGAAATTTGTACAAATGAATTCATTCGATGTCATAAATAAAAATAATGTCAATGAAATGAGAACAAAGAATCGATCGGATTGGGAACGGAAATATCTATTTGATAATTCAAGTATTTCAGATATAATGCACCCTTCAACAAATTTTTCTGATAAAAAGAGAAGATTGATAAATAGATATCGCATGTCATTCAGTGAAGAAACGACGGATAACAAAAACTTGAACGATGATTTTCATAAAAGTGGCAGCGATGACATGAAAACGTTTTCAAAATTTTCAGTTGATTTAGGTAATTTTTGAAACTAATAATCAAATCCATACCTACCTAATTACCTACTCGTGCTTGTGCTTATTAAATATAAGTTAACAATGAACAATTCATTTTTAAATGAAAAAAAAACATTTTATGGGTT